>ML685984.1:1653984-1717695 GCA_007922175.1 Pelusios castaneus
CAGCGTGTGAGGCTGGGATCAGGGGGTGGGGGGGTGTGGAAGGGGCAGCGTGTGAGGCTGGGATTGAGGTCAGGGAAGTGCAGAGGGGTGGAAGGGGCAGCGTGTGAGGCCAGGATCGGGGCCAGTATTTTATGGAGTGATAGCCGATGTATGTGGTACTGAGAAGTGGTTGCAAATGCCAACGTGGGCTGAGGTCCACACATGCATGGAGGGGGCCCGGACGATATGGGAAGGGGGCCCAGAGATTAGGAGGCTTCTGGGGCCCGCCAAATTATACTTTAACCCACTGGAAAGAAGCCACGGCTCCCTTTTTGCCAGGACCTGTGCAGGTCCCGGGGAGAAAGGAGCCGCGGCTCCCTTTTTGCCAGGACCCATGGGGGTCCCAGAAAGAAGGAAACCTCCGCTCCCTTCTCGGAGGGACCCGCGACTTCCTGGCAGAAGGGACCCATGGCTCTCTGCCACGTCTACACTTGAAAAGTTAAGTCGACTTGTTAAGTTGACTTAACTGTTCAAGTGTAGACATAGCCTTTGATGCTATGGCTAGCATGATTACATGACTGTGACCAGCAATCAAGCCACCGCTGTCTATTTTTCTGATGCAGACCTTAGCTTAAACTTCTGCCCCAAACTTCGTAATTCCAGCAAATGAGTTGGCTTGTGGGTGATCTGTCTGTCTGTCTTCACAATGTGTTAGTGTGCACCAGTCTACACCAGTATGCTGTGGACTAACTGACCCAAAAAGACTCTGCCAGAGGATACTGAAAGTTATCTAGTGCACGTTAACATAGTCCCATTTAAACAGTACTGCATTAACAGATACTAGGGAACTTTTAGTGTGTCCCAGTAGCATCTGCATTGACCAGTGTACAAGACACTGTGTGGATTAAAATTTGCACCCACGTTTATATGTATCAACATACCATGTAGATAGTCCCTATGATAGTGGAAACCTAATTGCTTGGGACAGACTAGACAGAGCACTAGGAAATGTGTTGTTAGGAGGAACCATTCATGTTGAATGGCATGTGGTATGCCTTTTGTGACTAGTCATGGGATAATCATGCAATTTACATGTTGCTAACATCTTCAGTTGTGATTTCACATTAAAACAAGTCCATATAAGAAGTATTTTTCTATATTTCATATTGAGCCAGTAACGAAAAATGAGAAAGGAATCAGTAGCAATGTTATTTCATCATCACATATATTTTGTCCTCGGTTATCCTTGTAAATTTCCTGCTTTAGGTCTTCTTGACTGATTATTAAGGCTGTTCCACCAATGTTTCTTGCTTTTCGGAAAATGTTTGTGGAATAAACTACGCTCCCAGCCTGAAAAACAAACAGAGTCCTGTGGCACTTTTAAAGACTAACAGATTTATTTATTGCATGAGCTTTCGTGAAAAGATACTATACAAACTAAATACGCATTCATTTCATTGCACTGTATTGGACTGCTATGGCACTGCATTATATCACCCTGAATTTTATCTGTCCTTTTTATTATAAGGTGTCTGGTGGAGAATTCTGGGGATGTGGCCTTTGTCAAACACTCAACTGTTTTTGAGAATACCGATGGTATGTCATTTTTATAAACCTTTTTATTACAAATTATTATTTTTGTTACCTCCTTTACTCTAAAACGTTCAGTGAGTCACAGTGGCCCATTTTCTTTTTCAGGTAACAGTAATGATTCCTGGGCTCTTCACTTGCAGTCCAGTGATTTCCAGTTGCTGTGTCCAAATGGAGCCCGTGCTGAAGTCACTCAGTTTGCTCAGTGTCACTTGGCTCAAGTACCTGCTCAGGTTGTCATGGTCCACCCAGACACCAACATTTTTGCTGTATATGGACTACTGGACAAAGCTCAGGTATAATTTGCTACTAGTTCATTTGATGAGGTAGTTAGGCACAATCTAATAAGTCAACACAGGCTACAATGGGAAATTTCCAAAAGCCTAAGGAATGCTTCTAATTTCATAATTTAAAAATGTAAAATAAAATGCACACACCCATAATACTTTTTATCCTAGAATCGTCCTAAATTCATGAACAGAAATGCAAAAAGTGCATGAGAAAAGAGCATATATCATAAATTATTGTAATTACACAAAAGACTTTTGAATCCAAATTTCATTTCAGAGCTTGGTAACAGAATCTCCAACTATTCAGTTTATTATAGGCCAGGGTGTCAAACTCATTTGCTATGGCGGGCCAGATTTGACTTACGTATGCGAGACTGCACTACGCGAGACTGCGCTGTCTGTCTGTTCAGGAGGGCGTGTAGTCTCACAGAGTGCAGTTTCGCATACCCAATCCTCTGCAGTGTTGTGAAACCTCACACTCTCGCGGCATCATGGAGTGCTGGGTATGCGAGACCATATTCTCTCTCTCAGAGCGCAGTCATGGGCCGGATGGAAAAGGTTTGCTGGCTGCATGTTTGACACCCCTGTTACAGATGGTCAGATACAGACACCCACACTTAAGGTTGTCCTTCAGGTTCCATTACAAAACACTGTTTTTAGTTGCTTATAACTTTACTAAACTTAAACAGTTGGGGCCAAAATTTTCCATGCTGGGTGTCTGCTGCCAGATGAATGTTTGGAGAAATTTTCAACTAAAATAGTAAAGTTGTCTCTAAGAAAGAAATTAGGGGGAAAATATGTTGTTTTGCTCATGTTAACAAGATCATAACACCATTTTGTTGAACTCTTTTGGTGCAAGAACTTGAAATTTGGTAGGAGGGTCACCCTGTTGACAGGGATGGGCCTTTTGAAGCCCCATGGAAAACTCTCCACCTATGGCAAAGTTATAAGCCTAGGAAAACCTCCGTTTGCACACTCTGTAGTGGTATGTTCGTTTCTCTGAAGATTCTGTCTTTACTGGGCATGTGCCACCCCAGGGACGCAATAGCTGACCAGGAATACTAAGGCTGCTGTTATGGCATGCACAGGAATTAAGAATATTCAGACTATCTCTACTGGGCTCTCTGGGCTCCCCAGGGTGGTACCCTGGGGACATAGAGGAAATAAAAAGAAGGAAGAAGATTGATTTGAATTCATCATTAACAATTTTACCCTCTTCATCTAATAACAGTCCTATGCCATTGCTGAGACATCTTTTGTTCCTAATATTCTTTTAAAACTCCTGGTTTTCCTTGTTTCTGCCAGTCATATTTTTTTCGTGTGTTTTTAACTTTCTTTAACAATTTTTTACACTTCATAACTTTCCAATGTATATTGATTGCTATCTCTAGCCCTTTTTCCCATTTGTTTATTTATGTTTAACTGCTGCCTTCACTTCGACACTGAACCAAGGAGCAGAATTTGCTCCTTACATATTATATTTGAAATAGGTAGATGGATGGATATGAAAGCCAACTACAGTGGGCATTCCATATGCAAAGAAGGTCCCAGTCATGCCATAACAACCACAGAAAATATCTTACTAATCGGCTCCAGTGTTTGATGTCTCAGCAGACTGGCCAAGGACTGAATGGGCTTGGACACTTAAGCAGCTTCTCACCGTTAACTGGAACATTCTATTGGGCTCCTTTAACTAACACAAAAAGTCATTCCAAATTGATTTTAAACATTTATGAAAATATAAAGGGCACATCATTTGAAGTTAGAAGGGAAATCATGTAATTATTTTTATGTGAGCGTCTGAGCAATAGAAAAGGTTGGCTCCCACTGTGTTATGCATGCTACTAATGATGAATGTAGCACTGGCTTTATAATGCAAACGCTGATATTAATGGAAATTTGGAATTGCTTTCAGGATTTCTTTGGAAATGACAGCAATGGAAATGGATTCAAAATGTTTGATTCCTCAGATTTCCAAGGAACAGACTTGATTTTTAAGGATTCCACTGTTAAGATTGTACCAGTAGGAGAGAAAACAACCTATGCAGAATGGCTGGGAAATGAATATATAGAGTCCCTTGAAGGAATGCAATCACCTCAGTGCTCTGGGACAGGTGAGCCAACCTTTTTATGTGTATGTGAGATTATAATTTTCTCTCTCTTCCTCTTTGGTATTAATTTTAAGATGCTGTCTGATCCTTATGGATTGGACAATTTCCTGGTTACATGATGTGGACACTGGGTTTCTGTGTTGTGGAGGAGGGATGGTTTTTGGAACCTGGGAGACAGAGCAGTGTCAGGACTCTAGGCTAGTAAATACCATCTGGCCACCACTGGCTCCATTCTTGCTCATTCTTTCTTTCCCTTCTTGTGGTTCCCAATTTCTGCCTGAAGCCAGCAATCTGTAGGGGGTCACTGTATGCTAGGAGTGCAGGCTGTGGGCAGAGGATCAAGTGTGAAGCCTAGGGTAGCTTCTTCCATCATGCAGATGCTGGTGTCTGGGAAGACGCATCCAGCAAGGCTCTTCACCCACTGGAAAGGTGCATCTACACTTACAGATTAAGTCGACTTAATTTAATCTGCGTCTACACTACAATTTCCTTAAATCAACTTAAGCCGCTGCTTAACTCGATTTAAGGAAATTTAAAGCCGACTTGATTAAACCTGGTTTAAAGTCGACTTTACTGGCTAAGTCGACTTTATTAAACCTGGTTTAAAGTCAACTTTACTGGCTAAGTCGGCTTCATTAAGTCGACTTAGCTAGTGTGGACGCAGATTAGCCCTAACTCGACTTTATGTCAACTTAAAGGGTCCCAGGGCTCCCCCACTGCCCTCCCTGCCAGGGTGGCTGGCACAGCCAGAGCCTGGCATGCCCTCCCACAGAGCAGGACACAGCCCTGCCCACCCTGCTTCTATGCCCTGCCACTGTCCCTATCCTGCTCAGCCCCCATTGCAAATGCTGAGCCTCCTGGCACTTTGGAAGGGGTGCCCCCCCGCCACCATGGACCAATCCCAGGTCCACCTAGCCCCTAGAAGTCGATTTAGATGTCCAGTGTGGAGGCTCTAAGTCGATTTGGCAAGATCCCCTTGAAGTTGACTTAATTTTATAGTGTAGACATGCTAAGTCGACTTATTTGGCCAAGTGTAGACATAGCCAAAGAAAGCGAGAGATTCCAGCATTCACTGAGGGATTAGGAAGACTATGGAGGCTGCGCCGGTTTATGTTTCGGAGCTGGAGAGCTCAGGAGCAGATGAGAGTCAAGTACATGTGTTCACTGAGTTTCTTTATACTTGAATAATCAGCATATATTTACACCTCAATGTCACTTTTCTCTGTCATTTTCCGCTGTGATATTGAAATTGGTACAGCCTTCCCCAGGAATGATCTATCTGGTTCTAGGACCTTTCTTCATGGGATGGTCAATGCCTCTGAGAAGCTAAAAGCTGTATCTGGAGCCAGTTAACTGACTAGTCTTCTCCTGTATAACAATTTCACAATCAGCTTGTATTTTTATTTGTAGCTGCAATATCCGTGAACATCGCTGTGTTGCTGCTGGCTAGTGTCCTTCTGATTAGATTCTGCTCCTCGTGATCATTAAGCCACTCCTTGGATAACAGATATTCAGCGTAATAAATTGAAATACTGGTAAATAATATAAATACACTGAAATAAAATGTGTAAAATGAATAAGAGAAGCATGTGGAGAGTAGCAAAATTATCCAGGCCATTCCATGTTGCTCTATATATCCATAAAGGGAATGGGAGATCTGGGAGGGTGGGAGATGGGTGCAGTTGACAGCTTCTTCCTTTCCTCTGCTTCCCTGTCTCTTAGCCTTTCCGTTTTCTTTATCGATGCTGTTCTCAGCTCTGGCACATTGATGCCATGGTAAATAGGCTCCACATACAATCCTGCTATTGCATATCCCTGAAACAGACTCTGAGGTTTGACACCCACAACTATGGGTAATTTTTGGTCATGTTTTTTTAAAAAGGTGCCCTCAGAAATTAATCTGAATTTTTACAAGTTGTACAGTCAGCCTTTCCTAACGGAAGAGATTAAAGGGCTGGTAGAACTCTCCCATTTGTCCTTCTCATTATCAGAGTACAAGTGACTCCCTGAGCTGGGCATAATTTCTCTCTATGAAAATAAATCACACACTCCCTTTTTGTATTGTTCTCTGAAGAACTAAATTTCAGGTGAAATATATACAGAGTTGGAGCTTCCTGGATAAGCATCTTCCTTGGCGAGGTTTCCTCTTCTCTTCTCTCCACTCCGTTACTTACTCTTTTCTAGTAGTGTAGTTGAGGGTAAAATCACTTGATTCACTTCTCATTTGGGGAATGTGACATTTAGATTGTTAGTTTAGCCACTTCTTTTTTAAAAACCATTATACCACTTGCTTTCTTCTCACTTTCAAATGACCTGAACCATGATTTCTATTCCTCAAGCCATGAAATGCTCCTTGCAACTCCTTCCAGAGCCAGCGTCCTTTCAGAAGACAAAATGCTGAGTTGCTACCTATGGTGCTCTCAAGTCTCGATAGATTGAAGAGTTTGGGAGCCAGACTCTGAGTCCCAGCATAGCACTGTCACTCAAGCACTGGGCTCACTCATGACTAAAGCTTTCAAGGGTTTATATTTTAAACATATGTTTTTCCCATAACTTTTTTCACTTTTTTAGTGACATGGAGTTTGACACACAAACAACCAGATTAAGTCCCCATAAAAGAGGATATTGGGAACATTAATGGGCTGCCCAGTGTCAGGCTGAGTTGTAGTGGGACAGACACAGTCGCTAAGATTATAATAATGGCCATACTGGATCAGACCAATGATCCATCTAGCTGAGCATGCTGTCCTCCAACAGTGACTAATGCCAGATGTTTTAGAGGGAATGAACAGAAGAGGGCAAGTATCAAGTGATCCATCCCCTGTCATCCAGTCCCAGCATCAGTAATCAGAGCTTTAGGAACACCCAGAGAATGGGGTTGCATCCCTGACCTTCGTGGCAAATAGTCTTTGATGGACTCATCCTCCATCAACTTAGCTACTTCTTCTTTGAACCTTTGCCAGCTTTCACAAAATCCATTGGCAAGCTGACTATGTGGTGTATGAAGAAATACTTCCACATATTTGTTTTAAGCAGATGCCTATTAAGTTCATTGGGTGACACCTGCTGCTTGTGGTCTGCATGTCTTTCTGTTCAAGAAATCTGTTCTGTATTGTAAACAGACAACTGCAATATGGAAATTTGTGTAACTAATATTTAGTTGCCAGGTCAGTGTGCCTGCTTCTTAAGGGAGCCCCTGTTTCAGCACTAATAAAGAATGTTTTTAAACACACATCAGAGGAGAGAATTTTCTGAGGACTCCTCCATTTCATTCTGTACTGACAGAGCTTGTAAAGGACATGAATATTGGCGCAAAATGTTTTGATGTTTCCCTTTTGCTTTTGAATAATTATTTTAAGATCACTTTCTTTTTTAAGGCCATTCCAAGTCAGCTGGTGAATAAGAAGAGTGGCCCTGAGATGCTTATGAACTCCAGAGGGGTGGAAATTCCATAGGAGAGGGAGCACTCTGGCGGCATCTGTTGTTGAATTAGGGGAAATGATTGAATATGCCAAGCCTCATTCGCATTTCAGTTATGTGACAATTTGGGGTATTTTAGTTAAAAATACAGTTGTTTTGCATTTGGGGCAATAAAAGACTATTTTTCTTGTTGGGAAATAATAGAACTGCACCAGCTACGCCTGAGACAAAGCATCACCATGACTAGACCATAGTCAGGCACCACTAGGGAAGGGAGCCTGGATAGATGTAAAAGAAAAGATAAATTTCTATTTTCTGTGGGGAGTGTCTCTGATGACAACTCTATTAGGGGTATATACTCCTCTATAAATATATATGTACTACTGATCCTTTTATGAAGGCTCGGCATAGAGATAGTCTTAAGAGTGCAAATGGCTTCAAGGCAACAACCATAGCTGAAGCAGACGATGGTGCTGAGGTATCTTGGACTGAATCTGTAAAGAGAAGAGACTCTGGTGCAGGTCTCCAGACCCAGCAATCAAAGTTAAAATAACTTCAGCTGCATCAGGAGGTAGAGACACCTGAAAAACCCTAGGCAGAACTTCCCTTTGGGGCAAGAGATGTACCAGCCAGAATTCTCAGACTCCACCAGCTTTGACCAACAAACTGTAAGTTGGGGAGCAGGGAAGTGGCTAAAATGCATTATCCTCCATGAACTGCAAAAGGTGGACTGAGGTTGGGAGTATTATTAAAACACATAGAGAGGAGTCATACTTAATATTGTTAATATATTAATTTTCAGCTTTCCTGAGTTCATTCTGTTGTCTCTCCTACCTCTTGATAAAGTTCACATTATTTTAAACCATTAGACTCAGGGATTGTTAGTGGAGAAGTATTGATCAGCAAGGTCACTCAGGTGTAAGTATTCAGAAAGGAGTCCAAGAACATGAACCTTGTTCTTCTTGCTGCAGATGTGGGCAGAAAGATTACAGTTTTCTTTATTGGATGAAGGGACAGCACTATTAATTCTTTTATGTTAATATTTCCTTCTAAAATAAATTATCTTTGTAAATTTAGTTCTCTAGGTACACAGCCCAGGACAATGAAGTCATCCTTGTATCACAGATCAGGTACACAGGAAAAGGCAATGAAACCTTGCCCACAGTGTGCCTCACCTATGTTCTAGGGGGATCACCTCTTGTGGGTGATTAATATGGTCTGTATGACCAATTTAGTCCTTGGCCTGCCTCTTCCTTTCTGATGAATTTATTTATTGCATGAGATTTCATTGGAGAAAATCCCACTTCATCAGATGCTTGAATATGAAGAATTTACAGAATGGGAAGAAAATCAAATCAAAGCAGTTGTTTAGATTCAAACATTGTGTTACAGCAATTAGAAGGAGGTGAGGTGGAGAGAAGGCAAAATTACTTTTGTAATAAGAAAGCCAGGTGATGTTCCTGATTAAGCCAGAGGCAATGGTGTCAAATTTGCATATGAAATCCAATTCTGCAGTTTCTCTTTGAAGCTTTGATTTGTAATCAATTTGTTTAAGTACAGCAATTAAAATATCAGAGAAACATAGAAACTGGAAGGGACCATGACAGGTCATCGAGTCCAGTTCCCTGCGTTCATGGCAGGACCAAGTATCCCCATTAAACCATCCCTGACAGGTGTTTGTCTAATCTGCTCTTAAAAACTTACAATGTAGGAGATTCCACAACCTGCCGAGGCAACTTATTCCGGTGTTTAATCACCTTGACAGTTAGGAATTTTTTCCTAATGTCTAGGCTGAACCTCCCTTGCTATAATTTAAGCCCATTGCTTTTTGTCCTACCATAATTTTTCTCCTTCTTCCTCAGAACAACCTTTTAGGTACTTGAAAACTCTTATCATATCCTCTCTCTGTCTCCTTTTTTTCTAGACTAAACAAACCCAGCTCTTTCAATCTTTCCTCATAGGTCAAATGTTCTAATCCTCTATAATCATTTTTGTTGCCCTTCTCTGGACGTTTTCCAGTTTCTCCACATCCTTTTTTAAATGAGGTGCCCAAAAGTGGACACAGTACCCAAGTTGAGGCCTAATCGGTCCAGAGTAGAGTGGAAGAATCACTTCTCGTGTCTTACAGTACTCCTCTTAATACACCCCAGAATGGTGTTAGCTTTTTTTTTTTTTTGCGCAACAGTATTGCATTGCTGACTCATATTTAGCTTGTGGTCCACTATTACACCCAGATCCCTTTGTGCAGTACTCCTTCCTAGGCCGTCAATGCCCATTTTGTATGTGTGCAATGGGTTGTTCAACCCTAAGTGGAGTACTTGGCACTTATCTTTATTGAATTTCATTTTATTTATCTCAGACCAGTTTGTCCAAATCATTTTGAATTGTGATCCTATCCTTCAGAGCACTCGCAACCCCTCCCAGCTTGGTATCATCTGCAAACTTTATAAGTTTCCTCTCTATGCCATCATCTAAGTCAGGGGTCTGCAACCCAAAAGATAAGAAGAGCCATTTTTGAAAATTCCTTCAATAACAAAGTGTTTTGAGAGCCACAATGGGTGTAGCCTCCTGGTGGGAGGTGCAGGGAGGTGAGCCAGGATTTCTGCTGCAGGGTCCCCTTATGCAGGGGGGGGGAGCCTGGAGCTTGGCATGGGCTGCCCGTGGGGTCCCTGGTGGCTGGGGGAAGCCCAGAGCCAGGCATGGGCCTCCTGCAGGGTACCCCGGTGGTTGGGGGAGCCCAGAGCCGCAAGGGGGCAGCCAAAGAGCCGCATGCGGCTCCAGAGCCACAGGTTGCAGACCCCTGATCTAAGTCATTGATAAAAATGTTGAACAAAACCAAACCCAGGACAGAACGCTGCAGCACCCCGCTCATTATGCCCTTCCAGCCTGAATGTGAACTGTTGATAACTACTCTCCAGGAGGGTTATCCGACCAGTTTCTCACCCATCTTATAGTAGTTCCATCTAGTTTGTATCTCCCCAGTTTATTAATGAGAATGTGATGTGAGACCATATCAAATGCCTTCCTTACTAAAGTCTAGATAAACTACATCTACCGCTTCCCCTCTGTTCACAAGGATATCATTGATAGAATCATAGAATCTTAGGGCTGGAAGGAACCTCATGAGGTCATGTAGTCCAACCCCTTGCTAAAAGCAGGACCACTCCCACTAAATCATCACAGGGCTTTGTCTAACCAGACTTTAAATATCTGCAAAGACAGAGATTCCACCACCTCCCTAGGTAACCCAGTCCAATGCTTCACCACCCTCCTAATGAGAAAGTTTTTCCTAATATCCAACCTCGACCTCCCCAGCTGCAACTTGAAACCATTGCTCCTTGTTCTGTCCTCTGTTACTACTGAGGACAGCCTAGCTCCCTCGTCTTTGGAGCACCCCTTCAAGTAGTTGAAGGTTGCTATCAAATCCCATCTCAGTCTTCTCTTCTGTAGACTAAATAAGCCTAGTTCCTTCAGTCTCTCCTCATAAGTCATGTGCCCCAGCCCCCTGATCATTTTCATTCTAATTTGTCCACATCTTTTCTGTAGTGGGGAGCCCAAAACTGGACACAGTATTCCAGATGTGGCCTCACCAGTGCCAAATAGAGGGGAATAATCACATCCCTCAATCTGCTGGCAACACTCCTACTGATGCAGCCCAATATGCCGTTGGCCTTTTTGACAACAAGGGCACACCTGTTGGCTCATATCCAGCTTCCCGTCCACCATAACCCCCAGGTACAGTGCTGCTACTTAGCCGATCGGTCCCCAGCCTGTAGCAGTGCAAGGGATTTTTCTGTCCTAAGTACAGGACTTGCACTTGTCCTTGTTGAACCTCATGAGATTTCTTTTGGCCCAGTGTTCCAATTCGTCTTAAGTCTCCCTGAATCCTGTCCCTGCCCTCCTGCGTGTCTACCATTTCCCCCAGCTTGGTGTCATCCGCAAACTTACTAAGCATACAATCTATCCTATCATCAAGATCATTAATGAAGATGTTGAACAGAACCAGCCCCAGGACCAACCCTTGGGGCATACCACTCATTAACGGTTGCCAACTAGACATTGAGCCATTGATTCCCACCTGCTGAGCCCATTGATCTAGCGAGTTTTCTATCCACCTTATTGTCCACTCATCCAACCCATACTTCCTTAACTTGCCAACGAGAATGCTGTGGGAAACCATATCAAAAGCCTTGCTAAAAAGGTATACCACGTCAACGGCTCTTCCCACATCCACAAATCCAGTCATCTCATCATAGAAGGCAATCAGGTTCGTCAGGCACAATTTGCCCTTGGTGAATCCATGCTGGCTGTTCCTGATCACTCTATTTTCCTCCAAGTGTTTCAGGATGGATTCTTTGAGGACCTGCTCCATAATTTTTCCAGGGATTGAGATGAGGCTGACTGGTGTGTAGTTCCCTGGATCCTCCTCCTTTCCTTTCTTGAAGATAGGTACTATATTTGCCTTTTTCCAATCCTCCGGGACCTCCCCTATTCGCCACGAGTTTTCAAAGATAATGGCCCAGCAGCTCTGCAATCACATCGGCCAACTCCCTAAGCATCCTTGGATGCAGTTCATCCAGCCCCATAGATATGTGCACATCCAACTTCTTTAAGTAGTCCCTAATCTGACCTTCCATCACTGAGGGCCATTCTTATTCCCCTAATGGTTTTTGAATGTTATTTCTGATGTCAAATTTGTGTCCATTTATTCTTTTGCGCAGAGACTGTCCTGTTTGTCCAATATATAAGGCAGAGAAGCATTGCTTGCACATGACGGTATATATCACATTGGTGGATGAGCAGGTGAAAGAGCCCTTGAGATGGAGTAGCTGGTTTGATTAGCGTGTATGATGGTGTCATTTGGGCAGATATGTGGATGAAGTTGGCAACGGGGTTTGTTGCAGGGATACATACCCACCTTGATGTTTCTGTTGTTTGGTCTGTAGTTGCTGGTGAGTATCTGTTTAAGGTTGGGGGGCAAGGAGAGGTCTGTCTCCCAAGGCTTGAGAGAGTGAGGGAGCGTCTTGTAAGATAGGCTGTAGATCCTTGATGTTCTGTAGAGCGGTGGTTCTCAGCCACACTGTTGCGACACGAAAGTGTGTTGCAGCACAGCAGTGAGTATTACAGGCTAAGCCTGCCTCCCCCCCCCCCCCCTGAGCTGCGGCAGCAGGGAGTCATGGGCTGTGACACAGGCAGCCTGCCTGTGTTAACCCATGTAATACAAGCAGGCTGCTCTGCTCACCTGTGTGGTCAGAGCTGGGGCCGGGGATGGGTGGGGGCATTTTTAAATCTCCCAACCTGCTGCATGGCCCCAGAGTCAGCTTTTGGGGTAGGCGAAGCAGGCACTCGCCTAGGACCCCCGAGCAGCAAGGGGCCCCTTCACTTACCCCAAAAGCTGTTTCTGCCTCCCACCCTGCAGAACACACAGCAGGGGGCTGGGGCCGACAGTATGGGGGATCTATGGGGGGGGGGCGGGTGTGAGGCCCAGAGCCAATTGGCCTACGGGGGCCCTAGCACTAGGGGGTGGGATGGGCAGGGCGAGCTGGCCCAGAGGCCTGGTTCCGCACTCCTGCCCTGCCCTTGACTTTGGCAGTTGACAGGGGTTTGGGGCCCCTGGCAAGGTGGAGGGGGCTGGAGCCATGGGGGGCTGGAGCCATGGGGGGGTGGGGTGCTGAAGCTGCAAGGGGGGGTGGTACCAGGGAGCTCTACAGGGGTCCCGCGATGGACCTTTGCCTAGGGCCCCAGATAGGCTAAGACCGGCTCTGTATGTCCCTGGGCCTGGCCAGGGAGTGGATTCCGGCAGCTGCGGGTCCCCCCCGTGAGTGTGGGGGGGGGGGGGGGGATCATGAGTAGGGACTGCAGGAGGGGGGAACTGGCAGTGGGGCTGAGAGGAAGTGGTGGCAGAGCAGCCAAGCAGCTGGGGAAAGAAACAGCAGGGGATGGGGCTGGAGGAAAGGCAGTAGAGAGTGGTGCTGGAGGAAGAGGTGGTGGGGGCAGCCAGGGGAAAGAGGCAGAGGGGCTGGAGAGGAAGTGGCAGAGGGGCAGCCAGGGGAAGAGACCCCTCGTGGTGTGGCCAGAAGAGCTGGTGGGGGGGAAGAGATATGGGGCAGCAGGGCCAGGGAGAAAAGTGGCCTGGCAGTGGGGAAGAGGTGGAAAAGACAAGGGAAAGAGACATGGATTGCAGGGCTAGGAAGCAGGGCTGGGTGGGGGGTTAGGGGGTTGGACACGGGGCTGCTGCAGGAAGACGTGGGAGTTTGCAGGGGAGGTGAGGCTAAGACCTGGAGAGGGGGAGCTTTGGGTGTGTCGAGCACAGCTGGAAAGCCTCTCAGCTGTGTTGCAATGTTGAAAAGGTTGAGAACCCCTGCTGTAGAGGCTTGACTTGGCGGATTGTAGGTGGTGACCAGTGGCATTCTGTTGTTTTCTTTCCTGGGCTTCTCCTGCAGTAGTTGACTTCTAGGTACCCATCTGGCTCTGTCAATCCATTTCTTCACTTCCTCAGTTGGGTACTGTAGTTTTAAGAATGCTTGGTAGAGATCCTGAAGCTGTCCGTCTCTGTCAGAGGGATCGCAGCAAATGCGGTTATGTCCTAGGACTTGGCTGTAGACAGTGGATCATGTGGTGTGTTCTGAATGAAAGCTCGATGCATGTAGGTAACATTGGCAGTCAGCAGGTTTTTGGTATAGGGTGGTGTCAATGCCGGATTTAGGCACAAGCCAAGTAAGCCGTGGCTTAGGGCCTCACTTTATTAGGGTTCTCTAAATATTTTGGAGATAACTAAGATTTATCACAATTGAAATTGATAATGCAAATAAGGTTTTTGCAAGATGCATGTTTTAGTTGTTTTTTGTTGCATCTTTGCCTATAGATAGATAGATAGATAGAGATATATGCAAATATAACAGTTTATCATAACTGTGTTATAATGTAATATACCTTTTTCTCTTTATTTTTTATGGTAAGGTGCCTCTGCATCTCTTAATCCGGCTCTGGTGGTGTTTGTGTCCATTATTTATTTGTACTGTAGTGTCCAGAACATCTGTCTCCTGTATGGAGTGGTCCAGGATAAGGTTGATCATGAGGTGGAAATTGTTGAAATCTCTGACATCAGAAATAACATTAAAAAACCAATAGGGGAACATTTCAATCTCCCTGCTCACTCTATGGATATGTTAATTGCTGTACTTAAACAAATTGATGACAAATCAAAGCTTCAAAGAGAAACTGCAGAGTTGGAGTTCATAGGTAAATTTGACACCATTGCCTCAGCCTAAAACAGGGACACTGCCCGGCTTTATTACAAATGATAATTTTGCCTTCTCTCCACCTCACTTCCTTCTAATTGCTGTTCCACAGTGTTTGAATCTAAACAAATGCTTTGATTTGCTGAAACAGTCTGACCTGATGAAGTGGGATCTTCTCCCACGAAAGCTCATGCGATAAATAAATCTGTTAGTCTTTAAAAGTGCCACAGGACTCTGTTGTCTGATTCTATGACTTACACTTCACTGTATTTATTTTCCTTCCATTCTATAAGTTCTCCATCTTCAAGGGGCTGACGAAGTGGGATTTTCTCCCATGAAAGCTCATGCAATAAATTTGTTAGTCTTTAAAAGTGTCCCAAGACTACTTGTTTGTTTTACTGCACATTGAGCAGATGTTTTCAAAGAAATATCTGCAATGACTCCAAGTTTGCTTTCCTGAATAGTAACATCTAATTTACACCCCATCAATTTGCATATATTGTATGGATTAAGTCTTCCAGTGTGCATTACTTTGCATTTTTCAACATTGTATTTCATCTGCTATTTTAGTGCCCAGTCACCCAGTTTTCTGAAATAATTTTGCAACTCCATGCAGCTCAATAATTTTGAGAATTTTTCATTTAAAAGGTTTATGTTAACGAAACACACTAGGAAATGGAAGCAGTAATTTAAAGAGGTTTTTATATTATTTTTATTTGCTAGTTATGAGCATTGTAAAAGAATTGACTCTTTAGAAAAGATTGGAATGAAGAAAGGGTGATAACTATGCAAATAGGGATTGGAAGGGCATTCCATGTTTAGAAAAAAATGTAATTAAATAGACAAATAGGATGTGATGGCCGCTACTTGGCATTTTTAGTACACTATTGATTTAAGCAGTGCTTTCCCTCTTTGCCCTGCCCTGCTGACCCTGGCCCCCAGCTGAGCAACGGGGCCGGCCAGGGAAAAAAAAGGTGCTGGTGCATACTGGCTCAAAAAAAGCCTTGGATTTAAGAAAGAGGGTTTGAAATCTGAGCTAGGGTAGAGTGGTGCAAGGCCTTGAAGATGAAAATAAATTTAAACTTGGGTCCAGCAGGCAAGGGGAAACCAGTGGCTGGATTCAAAGAGATGAGTATCTTTTTCAGATGGAAGGCCAAGAATGGAACATTATTAAGCATATTTTGAATCAACCTTCAGGAAACAAAGCAGATATTTGCAATGCTGAAATAATTATGTATACACCTGCAGAAAGAGACAGGAAATCATGCTTGATTTTGATACTGTCATGGGTATATGGACAGATAAACAAGGATTTCCATGGCACTTTTAAAGACTAACAATTTTATTTATGGCCTGAGCTTTTGTGGGAGAAGATCCCACTTTGTCAGACACTGTACTTTCAGAAAGTACAGAAAATAAGTTCCCCATCTTCAAAGCATCTGACAAAGTGTGATCTTCTCCCACCAAAGCTCAGGCCATAAATAAAATTCAGTCTTTAAAAGTGCCACAGCTACCCCTTGGGAATTTATGTACAGAGAGGTAGAGATAATGCTGATCAAGTGTTAACTCTTGGTTCTTTATGTCAGTACTATTGAATTAAAGCTATCACCTTGCATACTGCAGCTTCTATTTCATTCATCTGAGGAAATGGGATTATGCCCACGAGAGCTCATGCATTGAAGCAATGCATGTCTTTAAAAGTGCCACAGAACTGTTTGTTTTCCAAATTTCATCTTCCTCTTTTAAAAAAAAAAAAAAAAAAAAAAGGCTCCAGCGCATATGGTTGCAAAAAACTCCACAAGATAAATAAAACCAGAGCTTCAGTCGACTTGATGCAGTGATGTGGCCTCGTTTGCAGCGATGAGCTGCGCTCTTCTGTGCCCTAGGCCAGGCCCTTGACTGCAGCCTCGTGCCAATGCAGACAGCAGCGCTGCTAGCCAAGGCTTTGCCAACGGGAGCGCAACGGCCCGGGACAACTCAGGCTATGTACACACGATCACTTTATTGTGTGATAAGGCTCCATATCACGCAATAAAGCTGACTGTGTACACACGATCATTTTTCTTGTTGCGTGGCAACACCCTCTGGCCGCGCAACAGTTAAACCACTCAAACAGGAGTGGTAAGCATTACAGCCAAACAGCTGTTCCTCAGTAATGCTCGTGCGTATGCTTTTTGCGTGGTAGACAGCCACCGGAAATGTCGCAGAGTGCCAATCGAGGGCACTCTGGGACATCGGAGCTGTCAACTATGTCAATTGCACTGCTCTGCCTGAGCAGTGAAAATGACTATTATGGAAGCTGCCACGTTGGGCGACTCCCGGGACTGAGCTGCGGCCTAGCCCGAACCGGCTGTTAAAAGGGAAGGTCCTTTCATGGATTGAGAACTGGTTAAAAGACAGGGAACAAAGGGTAGGAGTAAATGGTAAATTCTCAGATTGGAAAAGGGTAGCTAGTGGTGTTCCCCAAGGGTCGGTCCTAGGACCAGTCCTATTCAATGTATTCATAAATGATCTGGAGAAAGGGGTAAATAGTGAGGTAGCTAAGTTTGCAGACGATACTAAACTACTCAAGATAGTCAAGACCAAAGCAGATTGTGAAGAACTTCAAAAAGATCTCACAAAACTAAGTGATTGGGCATCCAAATGGCAAATGAAATTTAATGTGGATAAGTGTAAAGTAATGCACATTGGAAAAAATAACCCCAACTATACCTATAATATGATGGGGGCTAATTTGGCTACAACGAGTCAAGAAAAAGATCTTGGAGTCATTGTGGATAGTTCTCTGAAGATGTCCATACAGTGTGCGGAGGCGGTCAAAAAAGCAAACAGGATGTTAGGGATCATTAAAAAGGGGATAGAAAATAAGACTGCAAATGTATTATTGCCCTTATATAAATCCATGGTACGCCCACATCTCGAATACTGTGTACAGATGTGGTCTCCTCATCTCAAAAAAGATATTCTAGCACTAGAAAAGGTTCAGAAAAGGGCAACTAAAATGATTAGGGGTTTGGAGAGTGCCTCGTATGAGGAACGATTGAAAAGGCTGGGCCTCTTCAGCTTGGAAAAGAGGAGACTGAGGGGGGACATGATAGAAGTATATAAAATTATGACTGATGTGGAAAAAGTGGACAAGGAAAAGTTGTTTAAATACTCCCATAATACAAGAACCAGGGGTCACCAAATGAAACTGATAGGTAGCAGGTTCAAAACAAATAAAAGGAAGTTCTTCTTCACACAACGCACAGTCAACTTGTGGAACTCCTTACCTGAGGAGGTTGTGAAGGCTGGGACTATAACAATATTTAAAAGGGAACTGGATAAGTTCATGGTGGCTAAGTCCATAAATGGCTATTAGCCAGAAAGGGGTTAAGAATGGTGTCCCTAGCCTCTGTTTATCAGAGGATGGAGACGGATGGCAGGAGAGTGATCACTTGATCATTGCCTGTTAGGTTCACTCCCTCTGGGGCACCTGGGCACTGGCCACTGTCGGTAGACAGATACTGGGCTAGATGGACCTCTGGTCTGACCCAGTACGGCCTTTCTTATGTTCGGGCCAACCTCCAAGCTCAGTCTAGGGGTTTGGGTGGCGGCAGGGGCTGCGGCGCCAGAGCCTCTGCTGCCACCCGACCCCAGGGCTGAGCTAGGGGGCTTGGTTGGTCTGAGCCAGCCCCCTAGCTCAGCCGCAGGGCTCCCGCCACCCCCGAATCCCCAGGGCTGAGCTGGGGGGCTGGCTCAAATGCGCCAGCCCCCTAGCTCAGCCCCAAGGCTTCGGGTGGTGGCGGAAGCCCCTGCCGCCACCTGAAGCCGCGGGTTGGAGCTAGGGGGCTGGCTCGAACCGGCGAGGGTTCGAGCCCGCCCCCTAGCTCAGTCCAGGGGCTCGGGTGTACATAGCTTCAGCCGTGGCCAAACGGTGGTCTTGCCCCTGCCTCCCTCTTCCCTGGGCCCTGGCTCTGCTCCAGCGCCTGGACCCTCTGCGGCTGCGGACGCTGTGACCGCAGCCGGCCCGGCCTGCAGCGCGGCGCAGCGCAGACCTCCCAGGCGCAGGCACGAGACGCAGCCGGGGACGAGGGCGCTCCCCGCGCCAGGGACAGGAACAAATCCGGCACAGCAGGGCAGGCGGAGAGCGCGGGTCCTCAGCCGAGGCGGGAGAGGGCGCTCAAGGGCCGCACTGGCGGGTCCGCCGGAAGCAGGGAGCAGGGGACGGCGGAAGGAGGCGGGTGGGTATCTCCCCGAGCGCGGAGGTCTCGCTCTCTATGGTTGCGCCCCCATGTCGTGTCTGGCCCGACGCTCCGGCTGCCTCGCTAGCCTGGGAAGACCCTGCAGCAGAAGCCAGCGAGGCTAGCCTGTCTCCTCGGAGTCCGGCGGCGGCCGGGGCCGGGGCGGGACCAGCCTCCCCTCGCTCACCGGCTGTCCTCTCGCCGGCCGAACCCACGTCTCCCCCAGCAGCTTGTGTCACGGACACCGGCGGGCGGGCGCAGTTCCTCCTCAGCGCCTCATTGGCTCCCAGGTATGTGTGCGCTAGCCCCGCCCCTGGACCCTCCCCCCCGGCTGCCTCTGTTCGTTCCCCGCCGAAACCGGCGGCTGCTGGCTGGGGAGAGTCGCTGGCCTGTCAGGCCCCCCCCTGTGAGCACCGCCTGCGGGCTGTGTGAGTAGCGTGGTGGGAGCGGCCGCGGCCCCTGCGTGCAAACAGGGCCCTGACCTGAGGGCAGTAACGTTCATAGTCCTCCTGGCTCAGCTCTGCCTTTCACTAGCAGCCGCCTCATGGCTGTGCACTGTCCCCGCCATCAGGGTGCTTCAGGCGGGCCAGCTGCCCAAAGCTGAGGAAAGTGGGAGAGAAAAAACATACAGCAAATGGGGAGTGGGTTAAGAAACTTTTACTAGATGGTCAAAAAGCCAGAATTCCACAGTCACAAATCAGGACAACTTTGGTTAAAAGCCCATATATGATAAGAAGCAACATGAAGGCAACAGTTAGAAATGAGAAATGTTTTATAACCTGGGAGAAAAGGGAGCAGTAGACATCAATCAGTATAAACTGGAAATTAGGAGGGATAGAAAGTTATAAGGAAGGCTAAAGATATGGGAAAATTCATGCCTGTCAGGGCTAAGAATAATAACTTAGATGTATCTAACCACAGGAACAAAAGCAGGGAATAGACTTACTACTAAATTGATAGTAAAATTGTTAATAATGCCAAAAATAAATATTTATTCAATAAATATTTCTCTACTGTATGTAGAAAGAAACAAGATGGTTCATTCACATCATTTGGGAATGAGGAAGTACTTTCTTTTCCACTAGTAACTATGGAAGATGTTAAACAGTATCTACTGCAGGTTCACATTTTTAAATCAACAGGCTTGAAATGTGCACACACAAATCCTAAAAGAGGGGATTGCTGACCTGCTGATGTTAACTTTTATTAAATCTTGTAGTACTAAGGAAATTCTAGAAGACTGGAAGAATACTAATATGCCAGTAGTTAAAAAAGGAAAGCAGGATGATCTGGATAATTAAGAGGTACCCTGACGTGAAGCCCAGCCCAGATAATGGAAAAGCTGGTATGGGTTTCAATGGATAAAGAATTAACACATGAGGATATAGTTAACATGGTAATTGTAAACAAGGGTAACAGTGTGAGGATATTGCTATAACAGGCATCATAGAAACTTGGCAGAGTTATGATAATCAGTGAAACATGGTAATAGCAGGGTACAAAATATATAGGAATGAAGCATAAGTTGGGGAACTGTGCTGTATGTGAAAGAAAACACAGTAAAAAAAAAAAAAAACTTAAATGAAGCAAACTGTACGAATATACTACCAATCACTTGACCAGGATGGCAACAGTCATGGTGACTACTGAGGAGATTAGAGAGGCTACAAAAACAGCTAAACCAATAATAATGGGAGATTAAACTATCCTAATATTGTCTGAATACATCACCTCAGGATGGGATGCAGATATAAAATTTCTAGACACAATTAATGTCTTTTTGGAGCAGCTATGCCTGGAATCTACAACAGGGAAAGGCAATTCTGAATTTAGTCCTAAATGGAGCATAGGGGCTGATCCAAGAGATGAATATAGCTGAACCACTCAGCAATAGTGACTGGAGTATAATTAAATTCATCATCTTTGCAGGAGAGGAAATACCAAAGAAACCCATCAGAGTAGGTTTTAACTCAGAAAGGAGAATGACACAAAAATAAGAAAGCTAGTTAAAAGTTAAAAGGAACAGTCACAGAAGTGAAATGCCTGCAAGCTGCATGGAAACTTTTTAAAAACACCTTCAGAGTGGCTCAAGCCAAATGTAATAATCCAAATAATAACAAAAATAGCAAGAGGCCAAAAAATCTTATCATAGCTAAACAGCAGAGTAAAAGGGGAAAGTAGAAACAAACAAAAAACAAAAAAACAAAATATGGAAGTCAAGTAGTATGAAGGCAAACAGAAAAGACCATAGCTCCTGCAAGTCGTGTAAAAGTATGATTATGTATCCCAACAAAAAACTGAAGAACAACTATCAAAAGACACAAAAACCAATAGCAATTTTTAATAATATATCAGAAAGCAGGAAGCCTGCTGAACAGTCTGTGGGCCCACTGAATGATTAGTTTGCTAAAGGAGCACCCAGAGAAGACAAGACCCTTGCAGAGAATGTAAATGAATTTTTTGCATCAGCCTTCACTACAGAGGATGTGAGAGAGCTTCCTGCATCTAAACCATGTGTTTTTGGTGACGGATCTGAGGAACTGTCTAAGACTGAGATGTTGATAAATGAAGTTAGAAACAAGTGGATAAATTAAACAGTAATCAGCCATCAGGTCCTGGTGGTATTCACCCAGGAGTTCTGAAGGAACTCACATTGCAGACCTGCTAACTGGTATGTAATCTATAGCTTAAATCACTTTCTGTCATAGATAAATGGAAGAGAGCTAATGTAAAGCTGATTTTTAAAAGGATCCAGAGTTGATCCGGGCAATTAGAGTCCAGTAAGCAAGCCTGTCCCTAGGATGGGTAGGAGCGGGGGGAGCAGAGTGACTGTCCTGGACACTGCGGTTTTGCAGACCCCCCCACTGCCGTGCTGCCCCCCGCCCTGCTATCTGTTGCCTGCCTGCGGGCTGGTCCAGGGGTAAACCGGGGAAGTGTAGCCCGGCCTCTGGGCTTGCCCGCCCCGCCTGCCCCCTGCGCGGGGGAGGCAAGGGCCCTGCACAGGCTGATTAGCCCATGGTGCACAAACCCCAGGGATGGCCCTGCAAGTAAGCCTAACTTTAGTATATGCACATTGGTTGAAACTATAGTAAAGAACAAAAATATCAGACACAGCTGCACATCATACATTGGTTTAGAGCCAACATGATTTTTATAAAGAGCAATCATGCCCTACTAATCTATTAGACTTATGTAAAGGAGTCAACAAGCATATGGGTAGGGGTGATTGAGTTGATACGGAGTACTTAGACTTGCATAAAGCCTTTGACAATGGAACACACAAAAGGATTTTAAGCAAAGTAAATAATTATGGGATAAGCGGAAATGTTCTCTCATGGATGAGTAACCGGTTAAAAGACAGGAAAAAAGGTACAAAAGTCATCTAGTTCAGTCCCCTACACTCATAGCAGGACTAAGTATTATTTAGACCAGTGGTTCCCAAACTTTTTTAATTGAGGGCCACGGGTATCATTTTTATAACCATGAAAGGCCACTAGTATCCACCAGCAGATTTAATAATAGAGTTATTACTATTCAGCTGGGATGGGACCCAGAATTTTGAATGCTAAAGGGATGTTGGATGAGACCCAGAGTTTATAAAAGAATCAAACAAACAAGTCCTGTGTCACTTTTAAAGACTAAGAATTTTATTTATTGCATGAGCTTTCATGGAATGAAGCTTAAGGCCTAGCACAGTAGACCAAACCAGCAGGCCTGAATTGGATATATGGTCAGGTTGACAGGACTAGTCTGAAACCACAGAAATTGGCAAGAAGTCAGCTGCAGCAACAGTAGGAGTGGAAAAGTCCCTGAAAGGTAGGTAGGAGTTGTTGGGTCGGCCTAGCGCCTAGGAGATAAAGGTGATGTTCTGGCCAAATCTAAGGGTGATGTTTTGGTCAAACCTGACACCCTGATGGATAGACTTGTCCAGTGAGGGGTGGACCTATCAAATTTATGGGTGGCATCAGAAAAGGGGTGCGTGGACCAATCAAAGTAAATTCAGATCCCAATAAAGCCTAGCCTGGCACCTTCGCTTCTACAAGGATCCGTGGTCGTGTTGGTTTCTTCGATCATGTTGCCTCAATTTACCTCTTGCACACAGGGTACGCCTAGGCTTAAGGTCACTGAGCTACCTGAGTTCTCACTAGAGACCTGAACTAAAGGTAACCCAAAGTGTTAATCAAAGGAACACCATAGCTTAGGATCACCAGGCTAACTCACTTCCTGCTTAAGATCCAAGCCAGGCTCTAGATCACTGGGCTAACAGAGTTCCCACTTAAAGATCTGAGCTGGGGGTAATCCTGAGGGAACATGCGTTCAGGGACTCACACACGCAGCCAAACAGACATCCGTGCTGGATGCAGAACCACATTGATAAGAACACCTTCTGCCTGGCACACCACCATTAGTTATTACTTATTTCATTAATGGTCAAAGACCCTGTCATAGATCCATTGTACTGATTGCTGTACAACTAGAAATGAATTAGACACTCACTTCCCCATAGAGATTTCTGTAAAAACATACGTGCATGGCCATAAACAGAAGTTGTACAAGCCCCAATGTGGTTAGAAATCCAAAATTTCCAGGCTATATAAATATATTTTATAAAATATTTAACTATTGCTCTTTTCAGTGTTTGAAATTTTGTGAGTAAAGGTTTTGAGTACTGTCAGTAAATGTTTTAAATTGGTGCCTGTGCATGTGACTTTAATAGTGAATATGGATTCGGAAACTGAATCAGTGCGATGGAACCAGTTTAAATCCTACTAGGGTTTAAACAACACGCTGGTTGTGCTGACTTGTATTTTGAACCATTTCAGTTCTTTCCTGAATCCAAATTAGTGCTGTTATATCATTTCAGATACAATTCCCTCTGGCTACCTATCTCAA
Organism: Pelusios castaneus; assembly: GCA_007922175.1. Lineage (NCBI taxonomy): Eukaryota > Metazoa > Chordata > Testudines > Pelomedusidae > Pelusios > Pelusios castaneus. The sequence continues at coordinate 1,677,732 of ML685984.1, forward strand.
AATTCCTGACTCAGCTCCCATTACGAGTAGTTTCTGAGAGACTTAAAAGGCTACCAGAACACTATTACAATAATGGACATTATGGTGAACGGGTGAGTCTTGAGGTCAACCAGCTCATACCCTCCACCCTAGCACCTCAAAATCTTAGGAACCCATGTGCCTTACTGGAATAACATGTCATTATTAATACATAGACTCATAGAACCATAGAATCATTGAAGGAGCTGCAAGGGTCATTTAGTCTGACCCTATGCCAAGCTGCAGGATTTGTTGTGTATGAACTATCCAGGACAGATAGCTATCCAGCCTCCTTTTGAAAGTTTCCATAACCTCTCTTTTCAATCTGTTCTATTGTCCTGATGTTCTTATAGTTGGAAATTTTTTCCTGAGTTTCATTCTAAATCTGCTATATTGTAGTTTGAATCCATTCTTCTTGTCTTGCACTCTGTGGCATGAGAGAACAACTTTTCTCCATCTTTTTAATGGGAGCCTTCAAGTATTTGAAGATTGGTAACATGTCTCCCTCTTAATCTCCTCTTTTCCAAACTAAATATACCCAATTCCTTCAGCCTTTGCTCATATGGCTTGCATTCCACCCCTTTGATCATCTTTGACCCTTACCTCTGACAACTCATAAACATAAACAACTTATCCTTGAAAATCAATCCTGTTCATGTTTGAACTTTGGTTTTGGAAGAACTATAGAGCTGGTGGGTCATAGAGTTGTCTCTATTATTTACCCCTGGGAATACTCAAGTTTCGAATGGTGATATCTGTGGGAAAAAATTCCAAACAGCTGATACAGGGTGAGTCAAATCAGTCTTATGTTGAAGCTAATGTTGAGACTAAAGCTCTGACAGTTAAGGCAGTCTGCCCAAATTATGGGTGATTAAATAGTAGCAAATCTCTCTCCCCTGCCTGCAACATTTGATATATGAAACATTCTTGTGCAATTCAAGATGACACAGCTTGTTACTTGTATTCAAATGAGGTGAAAATAAGACAATTTTTCAGGATTAAACTTAAAACCTCTAAGCCATGAAATATGTGTGTGTGAGATCTTTTAGACAGCAAGGTTATTTAACCTAGGATTGTTCTGGGTGTTTGAGGAATTATTCTATAGGTGTTATTTTCCAACAGAAGCTGTGACTTTTATTCACACACACTCCTGTACTCTCTCACACACCGGCTCATTACCAATCACTTGCTAGAGTTAAAAACAAATGCAGGAATGCTGAGGTAGAGGCACTCCTTTGCTAATAACATTTGAACGAAGAAAACAAATCCTAACAGAATCCAAAGCCTGATGCCGGATAGCTGTTGCAACTGTTGTGGTTTCATTCTTTCTGAAAAAGCTGGCACTTGGTTGAGAAGATTAGCCAGTGATCTTCTCTGCACTGCTATTTTACATCAATGGACTTGTTAATTGGTTAGAGAAGTTACCTCCTTGTAAGACGCTGAATCTTAGATGTTGCATGTTGTTGGACTCCTGCTCTCAATGGTGAGGGTGCAGGAAGAATAGACCTATTTGTCAGGCATGGTGCCATTGCATGGCCAGAGATTAGCAGGCAACAATAGTACCCATTGCAGACAAATATGTCATGGTTCGAAGACAACAGACCAACAGCAAGTCTTTCTTTCCTTTCGTTTTTGAAGATGTGGCCTAGCTGGTTCCTTCCCTTTTGATCTCCTCCTCAGGTGTCTGTTTGCAAATCAGAGTGGAACACTTCTCTTCTGAGGTCTGAACCCAGTGGTTTCACATGAGGACACCTTTATGTAAAGAAGAACCTCCTCATTCCAGTGCTTTCAGGCTGAGAAAGCCCATGTATTCAAAAATATAGTTAGTTAGCAAATCATAGACAGTTGGAGACTTTTGAGGTCACAAATATATCCACAGATACCTTAACCATCCCAAAAAGTCCTGATGTAAAAATAATTTAAAAAAAGTAAAACTAGCAAAAGGTTGGAATTGAAATCATACAAAAATGCTATTTGTACATTCATGCACCAATGCATGGAGAAATAGTTCCTGTTCTATAGACAAATGACAATAGACTTTATATTCTGATACTTGGTGGCTCAACATTCGCCATCATTATTTTTGCACATAATCTAGGTGAAAAGTTGGACTAATTCAGTCAGAGTAAAGTCTTTCTGTCCTAAAATCTCAATTTTGGGGAAAGTTCACTTTTAATATAGGGGCCTTTCTGCTATTCGGGTAATGACTTCTGATCACACCATCATTAAAAATGTTGCAGGCTGAGATGTGTTTAATTTGTGGCTATTCCATATAGTATCAGGCATGCATGTATGCTGTTTGAGTACCTTTTGTCTGTGAATTCAAGGTATTTTACAAGTAGGCTAGGAGGCTCAAATGGATCTTAGAGCTGTACTTTCCTGAAGTGTAGGCAAGATTGAAGAGTTTCAAAATGTCACTGTACCTTAAGAAAGTAAACTGAATTGGAAACATACAAGCTATAGGACATTTACCTATTTGTGCTTCTCATTGTCTGTATGTTTAATCTGTCTATACTGAAAAAAATTGCTGTCCATTCATGCCTGTTGAGCTGTCACAATATTCATTCTGTACATGCTGTTTTAAATGGGTTGTGTTAATTTTACTAAGGTAAACAATTCAAGTAATTTTCACAGCTGAACTTAGTAGGTAAAAATGCAGATAGTCTTTGAGCATGCAAATTGAGTAAAGTGAGCTTGCAAATAAGGCACTGGGACCTAAAGTTACTTCATATTTTTATGGAAAAAGGTAACATGCAAATATGATGGGTATATCCATATTGTTATGTGTACAACCTGTGTGACCCACTACAAGAATGTCCATAAAAGCCATATTCCAGAGTTGGCTGTGCAAGGCTTTCACCCATTGCAGGTCAATGTTAGCCATTCTGTAACTTGTACAGTTAAACTTGTACATCAGAGGGGAAACTTTATCCTTAATTAGTTTTTATTGCTAAGTCTGTCTATCTTAGTTTCATAGTTTCAGGAATGATTGACAATATTTTGCTCTTTTTGATGGCCATGATTTGTTCTTGTAATAAACTTTTTGTCCATTTCAGGGTCAAAGCTACTGATCCCATGGCAACTGATATTTCTAATAGTCCAAGTCTCAGACTTTGTCCAGACATCATTTAGTTCTGGCAAGTATCCTGTGGTTAAGATGTCAGCCAAGACCTTATGGGGCATTCTTGCTCTGTTCAGAATTTTCTGGTGTCTTCTTCCTCAGACAGGTTACCTTCATCCTGATGAATTCTTCCAATCACCTGAGGTCATGGCAGGTAAATTTTCCTGTATTTATGCATGATTATATTTAGAAACCCAGTTGATATTAATTCTCAACATTCAAGTGGATTAAGTAGGAAATATTGTATTATTCACATTATCAAATGTAAAAAGGCAGCATTGTTGAGCAGTTGGTTGTCCAGTTTACTGGCGATGTGACTCTGAGCAGGTAACTGAAAATCTCTGCTTCAGTTTTCCCATCTGTAACATTAGAATAATATAGTACTTGCTACCTCACCAGCACAATATGTTTTCAGGCTAATATCATCAATGTTTGTGAAGTATGTAATTGTACAGGTGGATTCTGATTGGGCCATTGGGCCATTCTGATGATGTGAGAATGTGCACAAACACAACAGTCAAAAGATTGTACTAGTATTCAATTTATAAACAACAAGTTCTATTGCTCCTAAATGGAGCACAGGACCTTGTCCAAGAGATGCATGTTGCTGAACCACTCAATAATGGTGACCATAATGTAATTTAATTTAACAATCTGAGGTGCAGGCAAAATAGCAAAGAAGTCCACCAGAGTTGCATTTAAGTCCAAAAAGGGGAACTATATAAAAACTGAGGAAGCTAGTTAAATGGAAATTAAAAGGAATAGTCACAAAAATGGAATGCCAGCAAGCTACATGGATACTTTTTAAAACACCGTAAGAGGGACACAAACGTAGTCCATATTAAAAAGAAAAAAAAAGTAAGAGGACCAAAATTGCCATTACAGAATTGTAGGACTGGAAGGGACCTCGAGAGGTCATTTAATCCAGTCCACTGCACTCATGGCAGGATTTAGTATTGTCTAGATTATCTCTGATGGGTGTTTGTTTAACCTGCTCTTAAAAATCTTCAACAATCTCCATAGGCAATTTATTTTAGAGCTTGGGTACCATGGCAGTTAGGAAGTATAACCTGATGTCCACCCTTGCTGAAATTAAACCCATTGCTTCTTGTCCTATCCTCAAAGATTAACAAGAAGAATTTTTCTCCCTCCTCCTTTTAAAAACCTTTCAAGTATTTGAAAACTGTTATCATGTCTCTGCTCAGTCTTCTCTTCTTTGGACTAAACAAACCCAGTGTTGTCATTTTTCCCTCATAGGTCATGTTTAACTATTTAGGCTGCTCTTCTCTTGATGTTCTCCAACGTGTCCACATCTTTCCTGAAATATGGTACCCAGAATTGGACACACTACTCCAGTTGAAGCCTGATCAGCTTAGAGTCGAGCAGAAGCATTTCTTCTTGTGTCTTCCTTGCACAACACTCCTGCTAATACATCCCAGAATGATTGCTTTTTTGCAGCAGTGTCACACTGTTGACTCATAGCTTGTGATCCACTATGACCCCCAAATCCCTTTGCCAATACTCCTTCCTGGGCAGTCATTTCCTATTTTATATGTGTTCAACTGATCGTGCAGTGAAGCTAAATGAATTCTTTGCAACAGTCTTCACTGCAGAGGATGTGAGAAAGATTCCTACAGCTGAGCTATGCTTTTTTAGGTTATAGATCTGAAGAACTGTCCCAGATTCAGATTGAGGTGTTGATTGTGGAGTTTTTGGAACAAATGGATAAATTGAACAATAATTTCAGGTAGTGTTGGAAAAGGAATTGGAAGAGGTAGAGAAAAGGGCAACAAAAATTATTAGTGGTAATGAATAGTGTCCATATGAGGAGAGATCAATAAGACTGGAACTTTTCAGCTTGGGAAAGAGACTACTAAGGAAGGGTGGGGATGGGTGGTATGAAAGAGGTGTATAAAACCATGGTTGGTGTAGAGAAAATAAATAAGGAATTGGTTATTTACTCTTCATAACACCAGAACTAAGGGTCACCAAATAATATTAAAAGGAAGCAGGTTTTAAATGAACAAAATAAAATATTTCTTCACACAACACACAATCAACACGCAGAACTCTTTTCCAGAGGAGGTTCTGAAGACTATAACAGGGTTCAACAAAGAACTAGCTAAGTTTGAGGATCGGTTCATCCATGGCTGTTAGCCAAGATGGGCAGAGATACAAAACCAGGCTCTGATGTGTCCCTAACTTGTGATTGCCAGAAGCTGGAAATGTGTGACAGAGGATGGATCACTTGATTATTACCTGTTTTGTTAATTTCCTCTGAAGCACCAGGCATTGGCCAATGTTGGAAGACAGGATACCGGGCTTGATGGACTTTTGGTCTGAGCCAGTACGGCCGTTCTCATGCATTCATTCAAGAGTTCTGAAGGAACTCACATATGATTCTGAAATTGCAGAACTTCTAACTGTGGTTTAAAAGAAACGAGTCCTGTGGCACTTTTAAAGACTAACAACTTTATGCTTAAATCACCTTCTGTCCCATCTTCTGACTGGACGATAACTAATATAACAATATTTTTAAAAGGCTCCAAAGATGATCACGGCTTTACAGACTGGTCAGCCTAACTTCAACATTGGCCCACCCATGCTCCGCCCCCTCCCTCAAGGCTCTCTGCTCATGCCTTTTTCCCCCTTCACCAGCATCTCCCTCTCTGCCACTTATGTCTCTTCACCCTCCTCCCCCAAGGTGTGAACAGTGGGGGGCGGGGGGGTGGAGCTCAGAGGAGAAGGTGAAGAGGCACGAATGTCAGGTGAAGTGCAGGTGGGAAAAAGAGCAGCGAGGGGAAGGCCACAGAGGCTCAGCCTCCCCAAGTCTCTTATTTCCACTGCCCATTAGCAACCCCCACAGCTGAGGCCAGAGTAGCAGCCAGGTTGGGAGCAGCAGATAGAACTGGAGGAGCTTCCAGAGCTGGAGCAGCCCCCAGGGCTGGAGCAGCCGGAGATGCTGGGGCAGCACCCAACAGTAAGCTCTTGGTGGCAGGGCTCAAACAGTTAATCCTTCCTTAGTATTTTTAGTGAAAGCCGGGGACAGGCTGTAGGCAATAATCAATAATTCACAGAAGCCTGCAATCAGTCCTTGACGTTGACTAAAAATAGCCCATGTGACCGGGGCCTCCTGGGATACCCTCCTGAACGTGCAAAAATCAGGGCAAGCTGCAAAACCGGGAGCCAAACTCCCCAAACACTGATGGGTGGTACTTAAACCAGTCTCCCTATCAGTCACAAACAGGCCTCTGGTTCCCCACACTGGGTACCAAGAAGTCTGTCCAAAATAGAAACAGCTCCCTTTATTGCACTTCAGCTCCTCTGGCTCCCACTTAGCTGCACGGTCCCTTAAAGATATAGGTTCTCGTGACCCCAAAGGGCCAGCCACAGCACACAGGACAATATAGGTTTGGATCTTACCCAAAATACCACACTGGTAGCCAATCCTTTAGCAACTACAACTAAAGGTTTAATATAAGAAGAAAAGAAGCAAAATATGAGATGTTAAAGGGTCAAAGCGAATCACATACATACAAATGATTTAAAGTTCATGAAAAGCAGTTGCAGGCTTGTTCCTCTGGTAAACACCCAGCATTAGGGTGGGCCTCAATCCTTTGTTCAGTCTCAGAGGAATAGTTCCAGAGATGGGTGTTGGCTGTAGACTGAGGACTTGAAAGCAAGATGGCGTTGGAGTTGCTGCCTTTTATCACCTCTGGCCTTCTCCATGCTGTGTGCAGTTCTTTCCAATCAAATTGGAGTTGTCACATGTTTAAGTCCTAGTGGCTCAACAGGTTTTCTTCTTCGGCCCATTATACTGGGGAACTTCCTTAATGGGCCATTAAGGAGACAATGGCCAGGTAGACATTCAGTCTGGGGAATTTTCCCAGCCTTACACAAGTTAAAATATAACAATCATATTCCTAACTTCTAATATGAATACAAATCCTACACAAAAACTATATAATCATTCCCCACAGATTATTACCTTTCTATTGACACCAAACATGGCATAGTTCCTATGGATTATAACAATCATAAAATATTAATACAAAATAATATCATAAATGGTTCCTTAAATCCTGACAGTGTCACAGCCCTATCAGAATTTTAACCTTCATTATTATGCTACAGCTAGTAATATGGAGCTGTGTCCCTCTGCCTCTACTGGATGGAATTATAACTGCTCAGCTGTGTCATAAGCCTTGTATTGCTAATTCCAAATGGAGATTCTTCAGTGCTCAGATGGTGGTGGTTTGGTTTGTTGGTTGGTTTGTTTTTTACTTTGGGAACAGAAAATCTGATTTCTCTTTCTGTTCTCACCATGAAATTCTAAATAGCCATGGTGGACATTATAGTAACTAATCTGAAATTCTAGATGGTTACAGTTTTGTTACAGTATTATTTTCCACTAGACCATGCTACCTCTCACACTAAACTGTATTTTTAATGCACATATACTGGTCAATTTACCAAAATATGTCCTCTCCTTTTCTTCTCCCTTCACAGGAGATATTTTAGACCTACAAGTCTATTATCCCTGGGAATTTCTTTCTAGTTCTCCTTGTAGAACAGTTGTGTTCCCATTAATTACATCTGGAGTTACCTACTGGATGATCAAGTCTTTGCAGCATCTGGGCATCTGGTCAAATGGCATCAACAGCTACACCCTTCTTGTGTCACCTCGCCTTCTCCTCACCACCTTTTCTTTCATACTTGACTATAGTGTGTATCGGCTAGCTCCTTTCTGGGGAGGAGATCAGTGGAACGCGCTGGTTCTTCTTGCTGGGTCCTATGTTACACTAGTATTTTACACAAGAACTTTTACCAACACACTTGAAGGACTTCTGTTTGCCCTGCTGTTGGTACTAGTGTCTCCAAAAGCAGCTGATTCCAGAACAGCACCTAAGGCAGACATCAGCCAAGCAAAACCTGCCAATAGCAGTCTCATAGGGATGATAACAGTTGCTGGGTTTTTCAACAGGCCAACTTTCCTGGCATTTGCTTTAATGCCATTGCTTTACTGGACAGTTTTAAATGTGACTTCTCAGCACAGCATTAAAACTATTGCAAACCACATCTTGAAGTTTGTTTCAAGCACAGCTTTCACTGCCATGATCTTCACAGCAGCTGATTCATTATATTTTACCTCCATTGGATCAGAGATTAGCCTACACAGCATTAAAAAGAATGGGCTGTTAAGCACCATAGCTCACATACATCAGAATGTAATAGTGACCCCATTTAATTTTCTTCGTTATAACCTTAATCCCCATAATCTTGCACAACATGGGATTCACCCACGATTTACACATTTTACAGTCAATGGGATAATGCTCTTTGGGATCCTACACATTCTGGCCATCCGTGTTGGTCTGAAAATGCTGAAAATAAACATCCATCATTTATCATGGATCAGACTACATAATCCTAGGCTTGCTGAGGGCAATCCAACATTATTATCATTCTATTTTGTTCCTTTGGCATTCCTGTCCCTATTCAACCATCAAGAACCTCGATTCCTCATTCCTCTTATTTTACCACTGATCCTATTGATCATGCCGCAGGATAGAACCCTAAAGTGTAAACCCGTTATTATTATTTTCAATGTTCTTGGTGCCCTTCTTTTTGGGTGTTTGCATCAGGGAGGGCTGATCCCATGCCTGTCTCATTTGGAACAGCTCATCCATTCTCCAGAGTCCCTGAAGCATCCAGCACACTATACTCTACTCTTTGCTCACACCTATATGCCTCCCAGGTTTCTGCTCAGTATTAATAAGAGAGACTCACTAGTAGAAATAATAGATATGGCTGGAGCTGAAGAAAAAGCCCTATGCCAAATGCTGGGACAATTAGCAAACAAAACTGCTTGTAAGGTCAGAGAAACTGAAAAAGAAAGATCTTGTCATTTTTTTGTTATAATCCCCGGTACAGTCAGAACAACAATACAAAAATGTGGGGTTTTGTTCAAAAATGAGACATTAATATTTCCACACTTGACAATGGAGGATCCACCACAAATATCCTTTCTATTCAGTGAAAAATGGAGAAGTCAGTTAGGCCTATACATCCTGCAGATAGACAGAAATGAAGATAGTCTTTAGAAATTGGAGGGTTTATGTTTCACTTTTTAATTTTATTTAGTTCTGGTGAAAGTTGATGGATCAACAGTCCTGGATATTGACGTTCTCTTCCTTTATTCACAGACACAAGTACAGCCCAGGCAGTGGCTGTGCAAGCTTCTCTCCCATTGTCCCCTCACCAGTGTTCCTTAGCCCTGTCTCCATGGATTCTAGCTAAGTGTGAAAAGATGGTTCAATTTCCAGGATTGTTTTTACGCCAGGATAATTTTCCTGCAAAGAGAAGAAAAAGTCAAAAGCTGGTGTTCTCTCCACCAAAACGTTCCAGGTCCTTCGCTTGTCTCAGATGTATTGTTTTGTTTTTTGAGTTTTTTTATCATATATCTTTGTATTATACTTTTCTGTCATATGGATTAATGCTGTAGCTAAGCAGTCAGGGCCTTCTCCCAGTCATTACTGCAAACTGCACTAATGGTGTAGTGTTCATCTTCCTGAACATCTCAGTTACAGTATTTTGCACCATAGCATATATCCTCTAGAGCGATTCTATCATGCCCTTGAACAGGGAGTAGGATTAGTTTCATTTTCATCTTTCTGTTACTAGGAAGTCAGATCCTAGGAATGGAAGCCCCAGGTTCAATCCCCAAACCAGCCACCACTTAGTCTTATTATTAATTTAACATTTTCTGCTACAATCCCATTTATTTGTGGAAACAGCATATTTTTAAGTTGCCTTTCTGTTATGGGTGGATCTGAACCTTTACCTGGATCCACAGGCATTTGTGAACTACAGTAAGGGAGACTGCAGAAGTTGAACCAAGATCTGGATAGAAATTTCACAGTTGACCCCTTTGGATATAGACGTCTGTTTCTGGACATTATGGATAAACATTTCCAGACCTTGGGGAAATATTAATCCCGTTCCAAACCTTGTATGTCAAGCCTGTCTCTCACCCTACCAATGATACATGGGACATATCCAAAGACCAGTCATGCTACATGAATGGCATGGGACATACAGTTGCAGTTCTTTAAATGCTAGTTTTACAAGCAGAACAAATAATGGACTATTGGCAATTGTTTATGGGGCCAAGTTATAAAAGGAAATCAGGAACAAGTAACAGTATGAAGAACTTATCATTTGCCAAATTTCACAGGCACTGAGAGAAAAGCATTAATGGAATTCACAGAAATGCATTCATACTTGGCATTCTGATCAATGTAAATAGTTTTTGGTCTCTGCTAAGGCACTTTATTCCAATTGTGGAAATGCATGCAAGTTATGTGTGTTTATTTTCTAGTTTTTGTTTGCTGTTTATATAATATAAGAAGTTACGAAAACATCTTGATGCCGCACCAAATGTATTTTTCAGTTTAATTCCCTTGCTTTCTATGCTGCTATACATTTCTGGAAAGAATCTTTTCCGAGTGTTTTTGTTACAGTTCAGGGGGTGTTGTATTGACTTTTCAGAACCATGTTTAATATTGATTACTTCCTTGGTTCATAACAAATTCAGTGAAGACTTGACAAAGCTCCTACTCTACCTTGGTAGGTCCAGCACTTTCTTCTACTGGTAGGTCAGAGAACTGCTGTAACCTGAGGATTCTTCCCCTTCTAGGATGATTGAGGTAATACTCTGTAAGATGACTTTTTTTCTGCTGGCTCACAGTCCTGTCTTGGTTCTCATAGGCTCTTGCATTTTTGCTGGGGCTCTTGTCCCTCCAGTGGTTGGCCAGTGAAGGTAGCAGGGGAGGTCTGGTTCCCTACCCAGGGGCCCTACAAGCAACAGCGTTGCACTGCTCCTTCTAGAAACCAGCTAGATTCCCTGGGTTACTTCCCTGTGCCCTCTTGACTTAATATTCAGACTCTGCTGGGACAAGGGCTCTTCCTGTCCTCCTTGCCGGGGTGGAGGGTGAGGCCCTTGGTCTCTGGTAGTCCCACTGGGTGTCATAGTGTCCAGTTAAATCTTCTCCTAATGGCAGGGTCTTTTTTTTTCCCTCAGGCCTCCAGGCCTGGGGAAAGTCCTTTGCCTCCTTCAAGCTGGGGTTTCTTCTCCCCTTGGTCTTTGTACCTGCAGGATTCTTCCTAACTAATATTCTGTTCCTTCTCCTAGATTCTTCTGGTTTTTCAAAGTATGGTAGCTCTCCTCACTCTCACACTCCAACCACACCTGTTCTCGGGAGGGGAGGCTTTTAATAAGTCATAGGTGGGGCCTTGATTATTAGCTCCGTGTTACTTAACCTGGAGTAACCTCTGCTTGGTTACCAGGGGAAAGGGACTTGCTGAGCCTGGGGTAATATTTTGGCCTTTTAGTATTCTCCAGAAGCCATCCAGTCTGACCTCATCACATTTAGTAAATAATTGTATTTCTTTTCTATATTTCAGTATCTAGATGACTTTGGTGCAGGTCAGCCATGCCAAGGCATGGTTGTCAGTTCACATACACAGAGAGGAAGGTAAAAGACTGTGGGTTTACATCTCCATTTGATTCCCTTTCTGGATGGTGGCAGGATGGCCCAAGTCACTGGGGGCCACCCTTTATTCTGGGAAGTATGATGTATTGGTCCGAGTTAGCAGGGTGGCCCTGTAGCTGTACCTCAGGGCAGTGTAGTCTAACGGCCAGTTGGGGTAGTGGGGCACAACCTGCGGGAGTGCAGTGCATTGGGAGGGGGCTCAGGCCCAGCTTGCTCCTCTGAGCCCCAGCCCAGGGCCCTGTCGGTGGGGAAATGTTGGCCATAGAGTCCACAGGGTTCCACCCAAAGCACACTGATGGTGCCTCTGTGGATCCCCGTTCAGCCCCCCTGGGCTACTTCCTATGCTAGTGGCAGTGGCAGCAACATTCCACAATCCTCGTGGGACATCAGAGTCCTTCAGCCCTGTAGCCACTACAGACTCAGTCCTGCCTGGGAGCTTGCCTAGCAGGCTGGTCTCTGGTTGGGGCTTGGCAGTGTTTGGTTTTGTCTCCAGTGTTGGCAACAATTGTCAGGAAAGAGCCGACAGCATGCTTCCTCCCTGGTCAGTCATCCACCCTGACTAAGCTAGGTGATTGACTTTTATATCCCCTTTCCAGCTGAGCATGCCCAGTAAAGGCAGGGGGCGTGGTTTCTTCAGCCTGCAGTGTGTGCTTAACCCTTGCTATGCCAGCGTGGGGCTAAGCTGATACGTACCATCACAGACCTCCATCACTGCAGTAACTGAAAGGGTAACAGCTCTCCTTTGATTACTCCCCATGATACAAAGAGAGAATGTGGCTTTTCTATGGTCACATAAGCAGCATGTGGTAAATCCAAGAGCAGAACCTGGATCTCCTGAGTGCCATTCCAGGTTCCTAGTCTCAAATCTATCTTTCCTCTTTTACCATGCATATCTTTGCTGTTGCTGTTATAGGTCCAATTCTCCATTCCTTGCATACCTAAATTGCCTACTCCCATCGAGTATTTAGGAGTGCAAGGAATGCAGGGCAAGTGTCTAAGTGTGTCACATATAATCTTATAATTTCTATAGCACTCTTCATTCTCAATCATACAAAATACTATGCAGATTATGTATACACAAAGAAAATGCTATGTTCAACATTGAAACTCAGCAACTATTGTAAAGGAACTTGATGACTCTTCTGCACATGGCTACATTACAGAAATTAAAAACAGGCAGTGAGAAATACCATATCCAACTAAAGCTGCACGGGGGAAATGAGATTAATAGCCCTGTGTCTTATGATGTGTTGCCCTTTAAGACAGTATCATAGCATTTTATATAAAGTTTTCAAATAGCACATTCTGAAGGCTATTTTAATACTGAAGAGTCTTTCTGCCCCCTCCACCAGTGACTTGTTCTGTGAAAGTTATTTATTCTTTCTGTGACTCATTTTACCTATTTGTACAGTGGGTTTAATACCCCACCGCAACACTGTAATGTTCTTGGAGTTTTTCAGATGAAAGATGCAATGCAAATGCAAAGTAAGATGCCTTCTATGACAGATAATGGCAATTTACTGCAAAACCTGTGGGAAATCTTACTGTATTAAATATATGCAATATTGTGGGCCAGGGACTGTATTTAATTCTATGTGGATGGGTGACCACAATTCCTCCAGGAATTAAAAACGGTGGGTGGTGATTCGGAAAATTCACTCTCAACACCCCCAGAGTTATCATCTAGGAGAGGCTCATATAAACTGGTTCAAACTGATTTCTCTAGAGGCTAACAGACAAATGGACTTTTAGATAAATGATCAGTTTAAACTGACTCATGACCTTCTTTCAAACAGACGCACCCTCTGACCAAGAAGTGGTCAAATCCTTCCTGGGAAGGGTTGGAAGGACTTTGGCCTATTTAGGCCCTAAAAGACTGATGGAGGACCTCTGGTAAGCTTTTAGCATGCATATAGGAACATACATTGTTTTTAATATGTTTTTTTCTGTAAGGCTTTAATCTTATGAGTAAATGTGCTTATTTTTAAAAAACTGCATGGTAATGCATAACTACTAGCAATTATAGCTGTTCAGAGTCTTCAAAGGGAAATCCAAGTGCAGATGCTGGTCTATTTAGGCAGTCTGGCTTGCTGGGAATATCACAGTGTAAGCAGAGAACTGTGCAACCTGGAGAGAAAAATGCAGGTCTCCGTCCAAAAGTGGTGATGACTTAGGAGCCGGAACTCTGAGTAGGTGCCCGTGGGGGACCACAGAAGTATGGGAGCAGTTGCCAGGAATGGTGATACCTGTTTCTGCAGAAAATGAAGCAAGAATCACTCTACAAACTCTTCCCTATTTATGTTCTTATGCCATGCACTGGGAAAGACCCAAATCTGCTGATATGCAAGGCACAGCATAACCTGCTCAGTCTCTAGCTTGAAGGCGATAACTCTGAGAAAAGTAGAGTTTCATTGTGCTGTAAAAGTCTACCTAGGCCAATACATCGCAAATCTTATTTCATACTTTCATGTTTATTGTAGGGAGAGTTATGTAATCAAAAGAATTAAAGTTAGCTTAAGTTTGGTTAAGAAAATAATATATTTGCTTTGTTTGTGGTTAGTAAGGAAAAAGCCCCACTCTGCAACTAAAAGAAGTCCATGAAAATAATAAGCAGTCTTTCTTATTGCTTCTAGTGTGGGAAGAAGGTTTTGTTCAGAAAGTAACTAATAAAATAAAGAGATGCAGTAATGACAAAGAAAAGCTTGATTTAAAGAAACAAGTCCAAACCTTCCCAGTGTTTTGCTAATAAGAAAGAAATGGGGAGGAGATAAAAAGGGAAGGCCTTGGAGGAAGGAAAGCAGCAAGGATAAACTGCTGCCAGTGGAATTTTTGCTAAAGCTAGCTACTTAGCTGACGGGTATAAGAGAGTCATGAATAGGAAGCTTGTTTTTGAGACCCTGCCTGATCATGCTGGAGCACACTAAGATTAGCTGTTTTTTCCCCCTAGGTCTGGTCTATTTATAAGTATACTGATCAGATGCTTACAAATACTTTACTACGTTGGGTTCAGTGGCTGCTTATTTTTAGTCTGTTAGGTATTTTATAGCAATTGTATAAAACACCAATTGGCCTTTGAACTTAATAAAGACTTATGGTTAAATTAATGTCTGATGGTCTACCATCATAGTCCCAAAACAGAGCCCTCAGTATCTGAGGATGTGCTATTCCCCCAACATGACGGGGGGCTTTGAGCATAACTGCCAGTGGAGGTACTGGGGGCAGTGGATCAGATCCTGTTCTGATGAGACAGGGTTCTCTCACCAGTTTCCAAAATATACTGGAAAGGGGCTCTCATGGTGCTCCTCCGAAGAGGGGACTTTGCTTCCACAGAGGAAAGGCAACTGGGGCCAGCTGTGCTTGGAGCCTGAGGTAGTACCAAGGCCCTGGCAGGGCTGTCAGGCTCCAGGGCCAGCAGCAAACCACACTGTGTAGGCCCATCTCCCGCCCAGTCTCAGCACAAAGCTGCCTGCACCCCAGCTCGGGGACCTTGTAGTGGATGCTGCATTAGGTACTAGGGGGCCAGCAGCCCGTCTGTTCTCAAAGAGCTGATGTTTCACAAAGGACAGTACCAAGGAGCAGGCTCGGTTCTGGTGTGATGGTCTCTGCTACTGGGAGATGACAGAACCAGAGCTCTTAAGGTAGTCTTAGCGTCCCTGATTTCAGTTGAAGTAGGCTTCTAAACAGTGATTGTTTGTTCCTTCCTAAACTATCCTAGATGCAGCTGAATCCTCTTATATGGAACACTAAAGCTGGTCTATTAGCATGTGCAAATGAGAAAATATTTATAAAAACTTAACTAGATAGGGTTATAATGACCAAGTCTTATATGGCTTAAAAATAGCAACTCCCGGAGCTCAACTCCCATTAACCAATGGAATTGTGTCCACCCTATGATTTTATACTGATAGAACATTAATCTTACTCCCCTCATACATTACCAGTAAACTGAAGAAAAGTTCTGAGTAGTTTAAAAGTTAAGTTGTTTGAATAAAAGATGATCTCTCAAACTTGGTCAACTCTACCACAGGCAAGAAGATTTTAGTTCCCCCTTACTCCCTCTTCCGATACCATGTTCAAAATCTTGGGCTCCCTGTTACCTTATTTCCACCACCTCACTTCAGAAAAGCAACAGGAAAACCTGACAGCCATATGTTTAAGATTCAGAGGTTCCCAGCAAACACTACAGAGCTGACCCCTTCCCATCTGTCTGTCAAGCCCCAAAGACTAATGCAGGGCAGCGACGCTGAGAAAATGAGGCAACGTGAACAGAGACGGACTGTTTATTTCAGACACTGCCCGTGGCGAAAAACTGTTTGTCCGCCCGGCGGGAGTCTCGCAGGCGGTGAAGGCTGATCCGGTTCCGCGGGTGGCGATGCCGCACAGCGCGGAGCTCGGGAAGCGCCGCAGCAGCGTGGTGTGACCCAGCGCTCGGAGGATAGCCAGGATCACGGCTGCCGGCCCCGTAGGAGAGCAGCTGCGGGCAGGAAGGGGGGTAAACGGGCCTCGGTAAGCGCTGGCTGCGGGACTGGGGCGGGGCCCCTACCTCGCCTCCGGCTGCAAAGCCCGGCAGCGCTGAGTCTCTCCTCGCCGGTCACTGGCTCGGTCCGCTGCCACCTCGCCTGTTCCCAGGAGATCGAGGCCAGTCCCGGGCCCGCGCCCCATCCCTCAGCTCCCGCAGGAAAGTCTCTTGCAGGCGAGCGGCCCGCCGGGCCAGGCTCCCGTCCCGGAGCAGGCGCCGCGCCGCCTCCCGGCCGCCGAGCTGGGCCCGGGTCAGGGCCGAGGCCGTCAGCTTGGCCGCCGCGCGGATAGGCCACGACTCCGACAGCTTCTCGATGACCCGCGGGTTGTTGAGCACCGTGAAGAGCAGGCGCCGCAGCACCATCTTGGCGCCGCGTCCCACCGAGACCGGATCCTTCCGCCGGCACGGGCCGGGCTGCGAGCGACGAGCAACAACGGAAAAGAGCAGATCGGCTACACGGCAGGCCGCGTCCCGTTCTGGAAGCCAGAGCGGTGATTCGCTGAGAGCTTCGCTAGCACGTCCAATAGAAGATAGACGTGACACAAGGCCTCCAGGGATTGGCTGGTGAGCATCAGGCGCGTGAGAGCGTAGGGGCCTTGCGTTTGCCGTGATCCTCATCATGATTGGCTGATGGAGAGGGACGTGGGTAGATCACGTGCTCGCTCGCATAGTGGCGGGTGAACGTGCCTTGCTTGGTTGCCTTGACGCCGCAGCGTTGCGTGTAAGACCGGGGGGAGTTAGAGCTGCTCCAGCAAAGCGGCAACGCTCTGCTCCGCCACGTGCTCGGCAGCGATGCTGAGCGTCCTGCGAAGTGATTCCTACGTGGAGCTGAGTCAGTACCGGGACCAGCACTTTCGGGTGAGGGTGCGGGGCCGACAGCCCGGCCTGGTAGGGCGGTGGGGGGCGGGGTGTGCAGTAGCGAGGGGCTGGTGGAATATCGGGCCCTGCACGCAGCGCCGGTTACCAGCAACCCAAGAGCCCAAGGACCCAGCTCTTATTCCCAAACCGGTTAACGGCTCCTGCCGGGCCCGGGGGAAGCTGCTCTCGGGTTGGCTGCTGGACGACGGGCACGGTGGTCGTGATCAGAAAGGGGTCTGTTTATCTGAAAGGTTGTCCTGGAAGAGACAGAGGTTCCATTTCCTTCCTGTCCTGCAGCTTCTTGACTTGGGAGAGTAGCTGGGCTCTCTGCTGCGTTAGCCTCCTTGTAGCCTCTTAGTTGGTGTGACGTGGATGTCATTTGCACTGGTCTGTTCCTTATCCCAAAGTTCATCTTTTGAGTCATTTCCCTAGGAATAATTCCACTGGTCCTGCTGCTGCTCCTGACATTCTTAAGCCACAGAAACAACGGGACTTCTGTGGCACCTTAATAAGGACTAAGAAATTTCTTCAGGCATGAGCTTTCATGGGTTCCAACCCCCTTTGTCAGATGCAGTCTTTAAGGTGCCACAGGACTCTCATTGTTTTGGTTGTACACAGACTAACACGGCTACCCCTCTGGAAATTAAGCAACAGAGTGAAATTGCCCCATTCTCCTGCTGCTTCGCAGTTGTGAATAAAAGTAGTAAACTGCCACTGGATCCTGGAACTACTTTGTAAGATTCTGAGCAGCAGAGGTACTCGTCTGCCAATTTGGAAGATTGCCTTGGTGTGTGATTTGGTTTTGTTTTGTTTAATTCTGTTCATGTTTGGAAAATTATCTTCACAACCATAAGGGCTAGATATTTTTCATTAACAATGAGCAAGTAGGTGGGCTAGTGTGTTTGTTCAGTCTCTTACCTGAAATATTTCCCATCCTTTTAAGGTTTTGCAGATGAACTTTTCCCACATGTTGCTGCTTTACTCTTGAAGATACTGAATGGGATGGAGTCAATGGTTGTTTTTACTGTTTGTAATTTCAGGGTAACAGATATGATCAGGAGCGACTGCTGAAAAAAAGCTGCACCCTGTATGTGGGGAATCTCTCCTTCTATACAACAGAAGAGCAGATCTATGAACTGTTTGGTAAAAGCGGGGATATAAAGAAAATTATTATGGGCCTGGACAAAGTGAAGAAAACTGCTTGTGGCTTCTGTTTTGTTGAGTATCCTTGTGTGCAAAGTAAAAGATCTTTACAATGGTTATGGAAGCCAAAGATCTAGCCAGCCATATCCAGAGTTAAAGAGAAATTGTAAAGGCTTGTCTGTGTTCCTTTGTAGGTACCATTACAATGTATTTACCAATCCAATCCAATTAAAACACAGTACTGTTCTGGGCAGTGTACTACAAGGAAGAGCATCATGTATAAGTGAGAAGTTCAAGAGAAGCCAGACTCTTTAATCATATCAGTGTGACTAAAATGGTTAACTTCACACTGGGAGTGATGCTTAAAAATTCTTGAAAGGGATATTGTCATGTTAAAGATCACTGATGTAAAACACTTGTTACTAATATCTCTTAGGATGACAGAAACAGGTCATTAAAAATCTTTAATTATAACTTTCTTTTAACTATGTATACTGTTTGACATTTGTCTTAACTGGTGTTTTACACAAGCTATACTTCCAGGAACTAATAAGGAACATTTATTTATCACTTTTCATTAGTACAAATCAGTTAGTATTGCAAATACTGTAATAATACCGGGGGGGTGGAGGGGTTAGGGTTTATTCATTTGTATTTGAATGAAGAAATGCATGAAAATACTTCTAGTGGTCTTATATTTTATAAAAACATATTTTTATAAACATTAGATACAAGATCTCCTGCTTTTTAGCAACTGTAAAGTTATAACTAGGAGTAAGGATGTCTATCTAGATTAAGATAAAGAACACCTGACAGGCAATAGTTTCATAACAATGAGATCTAGTGAAGTGGCTCTCAATTTTTTCACACTACTGTACCCTTTTCAAGAGCCTGGTTTTTCTTGTGTACTCCCAAGTTTTACCTCATTTAATAATTACTTGCTTACAAAATCAGACATAAAATTGCAAAAGTATCCCAGCATGCTATTATTGAAAAATTGCTTCCTTTCTCATTTTTTACCATACAATTATAAATCAACTGGAATAAAAATATTGTACTTGTATTTCAATTTATAATATATAGAGCAGTATAAACAAGTCCTTGTCTATATGAAAATTTTGTTTGTACTGACTTTTCTAGTGCTTTGCATGTAGCCTGTTGTAAAACAAAAGAAATAGGAACCCTCTGGAAAACCCCATGTACCTCCAAGGGGCATGAATACCCCTGGCTGAGACCCACTGATCTAGTAGACTGTAAAATAATCTCTAAAAAGATGTAGCGGGAGACCCATTATTTAGGATCTGACCATAGATTTGTGTTGTATGGAGAATCTGATGTTCTGTCAGGTATTTTGAAAGTGGCTTAAAAGGTAACTTGTCATTCCTGTGACGAAATCAAACACCTTTTAGGCTAGGGGTCGGCAACCCCTGGCACACATGCCAACCTTGACACACGGGTTGATTATGAGCGGCACATGGTGCCGCTCAGGCTCCCCCCGCTAGGCCCCCCCCCCAGCATGGCCTGGAGGCTGGGGCCAAAAGAGCCGCGTGCCATGGCTCCAGGCCCCCGCTGGCCACGCTTCCCCGACTCCACAGCAAAGTAAGTGCTGTGGGGGGAGCTGGGCTCGGGGAGGGCCAGCATGGCTCAGGGGGCTGGCTTGGCCCGGCATGGTATGGCTTGGGGAGGTAGGGGGGTGGGTGTGGCACAGCCCAGCCCAGCTCGGGGGCTGGTCTGGGGCTCGGCTGGCTGCCTGGCCTGGCTCTGGGCCCAGCATGGCGTGGCCGGGGACCCCAGCACCCATGCCCCCACCTGAGCTGTCCCCCCCCATCCACCCCAGGGACCTCAGCTGTGCCCCTCCCCCCCACCCGGAGTCCCTGGCTCCACCTCCTTTGGCCTCTCCCCCAGCACCTGCTGAGGGTGCAGTGGGCAAATGTTCTGTAAAATTCTTATTGTTAATCCTGTAACCCCGTCCTTTTTGACTTAATAAATTCTGGATTCTGAAGCCAGTTCATTTTCCTGTTCACTTCATTGGGTTAACTTCAGATGGAAGAGGATTTAGCCCCATGAATGCAATGTCCATGTCAGTTCTCGTTTCTTTAATAACTGAATTTTTATTTTGCAAACCATAGGGCTAAATTAATGAAATCTATCATACCATTCCTAACAATCCCAGATTACTGCCATTAATCATACTTGAAAATACAGGTTACTTTATTTGTGAAAAAGGAATTTATTTTTAAAATCTAACCTAGTGATGGGACATACTCAATCAAATATTTGTTTTTAGAGATACATTTGAATACTTCTTTCTATAGAAATTTGAAAGACTTTGGACCTTGTTCTTTAACATAGTCTTAAGATACTACTCAAGAGGAGATGCTGAAAATGCAATGAGATACATCAATGGGACACGTCTTGATGATAGAATCATCAGGACAGATTGGGATGCAGGTTTTAAAGAGGGTAGACAATATGGTCGTGGAAGGTCAGGGGGTCAGGTAAGTTTCTGCACAATCTGTTTTTCACATCTTGTTGGTGAAATTAGTAATGTTTCTTGACTATTCACTTTTGAGTGACTAGTTAGTAGCTAGCTTTAATTTTCCTTTAACTTCCATGGCTAGAATAAAAGTTCATTACATCTAAAATATTGTTATGTAATGTGTTTAAATATTTACCCAGCAGGAATAAAACCATATGTTATGTTCTTACTTTTGTATTCAACTTACATTGGACTCCATACTCAGCAGTTGTGAGAATGGAAATTGTACTTGATGTGTGTACACCAAGCAAGCATAAGAGCTGCCTACCTAAGAGCTGTGTTCAGCATGGCAAGAATCACTGGATTTCATCTAGCTTACCTACATTGAAGTAGATAGCACTTGCTCTTTTGTGTATATGAGTAACTCATGTAGATTCTGGGTCCCAGTATGGGGTGGTCCATCTCTGTACGAGGAGACCCCCTATAGGGAATAGTAAAGAGGAAGGCAGCTGTATGCTATGATACTGGATTATAGGTGTTAACTATACCTTGTTAGTATTGTATATTAACTCTTCCGTAATAGTTTACTTGCTGGAATGCTCTAGTCTTTCTTTTTTTTTTCCCCCATCAAGGTCCGAGATGAATATCGACAGGATTATGACGCTGGGAGAGGAGGTTATGGCAAAATTGTTCAGCCTCAGTGAATACTGAATGATTCATCAGCATCACAGGAAAACTAGCTGCATTGTGGTAGATCTTATGATGAGCAGCAAAAATGTCTATTGCACATGAATGTTATTTATGTAACTGAGACTTAAGATTTTATCAGTGTTGCTGAGATCATTAAATATATTCATTGTCTTTTCTATTTTTGAAGTCCAGTTAAAAAATCAGGATCAAAGTTATACTTTAAGTGTTATAAAGTAGATTAATAGAATATAGTGAAGACCTGTGAAAAAGACTTGTACCCCTGATGCTCATTAGACCTAAGTGACTAACTGCTGCTTTTTTTAATGTGAAGTGTTACACTAGACTGAGCCAGGATTGTTTAACAATATATTGATTTCTTCCATTTCTCCAAAACCTGATACACTGGCATCAATATATTTTTCTTTACTTTAGTATTGAAGGTTACAGTGAGTGGGAAAGAATGAGTTGTATACCAAACCTAAAAATTAAAAGGAGGGAAACAGTTATTTCTTGGTAAAATACAGAGAAGATCCAGAGATCTTTCAAATGTGTATTTGACTAGCAAGAAACAAGATGTCTTTCTTTCACAATAGCTAGCAAATATATGAAGGGCACAGCTGAGCAAATTTTTTGTCTTGGGGTTCTCGCTGTTCAACAAAATAATAGAAGCATAGCAGCTAACTGAAGACCTGGCCTATACTGTAAAACAGGTGCATGTCAAGTTCCTTTATCCAGTGGGTAGAAGGGGGGGACTGCTGAGAGAAAGGGGAAGATAGAGAACTGAGGGTGTAAAAACTGGTGCTAGATGTTATTTGCTACCTCTGTAAACTTGGCAATGCTCTAAATTTATTTTATTTTATTTTTAAAGGGTTGTTCCTGTGTCAGTTTTCTCCAATAAAAGGAGTTTGTATAGTAATTTTATTTCGTGGATCAATTTTTTTTTTCCGTATTCCTCCATAGATGGAGGGAGTTTCCATGGTTATCTCCAAAAAGTGGATGTCTGAGGAGAACAGGGTATTGTAAAAGAAAAGGAAAGTAATTCTGAAAGAGTGAGTTTTTTTGTCTTCTATTTCAGGCTAGATTCATTCTTGTTTAGGTTTCAAACAACATGCGAACTAGTAAAAGCCAAGAGTCAAACTCCAGCCATACCTCACAATCTACTTTGCATATGAAGAGAAATCATTCTGTGAATTTAGGACTTCCTATATGACTTTCACTCATGTGTCAAAACTGAGCTAAGTGATTGTACAGAATTGTGAACTCTCTAAAATATTAACTGATGCTCAAAATGTCAAAAATCTGGAAATATCAGGAATGTCAAATTCAGGTCTCTTTGACTTTGCTTAAGGACTTGGGAATCTTGAGCGATATTGTATATAGGGTCTAAACATCTTAATCAAGCATTGTTGAAGACTTCTCTGTTTAAAAATTCTTTCTCTTCCCAATTGCTCAGCTCTCTGGATACTTAACCTAATTTCACTAATTCTCATAGTTTTCCAATCATAGTATTGGGGATTAACAGCACCTGCTTTTATGTAAAAGGAAAGTATAACAGATTTGTTCCTTTTCTTCAAATATAAAATCTTTCAAGCCTTCACATGAAAGGTACAAACCCGCTTATTTTTTGTTGTACATGACCTTTAAAGAAGGGTAAAAGGAACTGAGTAATGAGGTTTAATCGGTTTTTCTAAATCTCTTGGATATACTTTTATACCTCAAGTTATAGGTACTTCAGGGTGAAGGAAAATACCCACCCATCAGATTGTCATCACATCTAAAGGAATTGAAAATGATGTGTTTCTAAGTTTTTTCTCTCATAAAAATTACTGGACATATTTAGTACTGGAATCTTAGATTAGCAAATTTAGGATTCTCTTCCCCCCCCCCCCCCCTTAGGTAATGATACATATGTCTGAGTAGATCCATCTCCCACTTGCCTTGTAACATGCAATAGCAAATCTTGGAAGGATAATCTGTGACTACAGAAGGCAAGACTGTCAAACCCAGAAACTACTTTCAGATAAAGTTGCACTACTCAGTTGACTTATTTTTAGATTGTTGTGTGTTTCTTAACAGAAGCAGTGCTGGGGAATAAAAATTCTTAGCCAAATGCCTTGTTTGGTCAGTCTTCATGTGTAATGCCCAGTGAGCTTTTCTTCCATAATTTAGTGAAAGTGAATATTCTCCTATTGCTTAATTAAGATGCTGTCTCAAAGCTATTGACACTTCTTAAGGGCTCGTGGTTGCTTTAATGTAACAAAGTAATTTGTTCTGTCAAAGGTACAAGGGGATACAGCCTGGACAGAACATGTGGTTCTCAAATTTTTTCTTGGGACCAATATGGAAAAAAAATTCATATTCCCACAACCCAACAGTTACATCTTTGAGTTTTCATAAATGTATAACGGAGGAAAAAGATTCAGGGAACAGGCCCCCAAACCTCCCCCCTTCCCCCAGCACACTCGGGCATGCTGCTGAAAGAAGCCTGATGCTTCTTCCTCGGGAAGCCCTGCCCTAGCGGCTGCCAAAAAGAGCCGCTCAGGGCAGCTTCTTTTGCCTGGGAGGGGTAGTTTCTAGGCACACCCTGGAAAGAAGCTGTTTAGAATGGCCTCAATCTGCAGGATGCCTGGGGACCTGTTTCCAGGCATGCCCCAGAAAAAAAACACCCAGAGCGGCCCCCTCTCCATGGCATGCTTGGGACCTGTTCCCAGGCGTGCCCTTGAAAGAAGCCGCTTGGCATGACCCCTCCCCACGGCATGCCTTGGAATGAGTCTCCAGGCATACCTCAGAAAAAAGTGACCCCTCACTGCAGCGTGCCCGGGAATGGGTTGCCAGGCACACTGCGGAGAAGGATGGCTTCTTTCCACACTGTGCCTGGAAACAGGTTCCTGTTGGGAGCAGTAGTAGCAGTAGGAGATGTAAAAGGATGCCAGCTACCGCTGCTACTCTGCATGCTCTTGAGGTTTTTTTGGCAGCTGCTGCAGCAGCAGATGGGGTTGCGACCCATGGTTTGAAAATTGATGACAATTTCCAGACGGGTAGCCGTGTTAGTCTGTGTACAGCAAAAACGAGAGTCCTGTGGCACCTTAAAGACTAACACATTTCTTCAGGCATGAACTTTCATGGGCTCCAATCCAGTTCCTCAGGTGCATCTGACGAAGTGGGTTGCAGCCCACGAAAGCTTATGCCTGAAGAAATTTGTTAGTCTTTAAGGTGCCACAGGACTCTTGTTATTTTTAGTGGTATATTGGATGTGATCTAAAACCGATGGGACCTGTCTGCTTTCCTGGAATTATGTATTAAGTGCTCGGGTGGTCGGAGCCCTGAGTGAGAGCAGCTAGAGACAATTTACAGAGAGCAGATTCCAGAAGGTGTGTGGGCCCTAGCAGAGGGAGTGGCAGAGGCTGTTTACCTGTGGTGGGCAAGGGTTTGTGTCTGCTTCCCAACTGTGCCCCAGGGAGTGCTGAGTCCTTCTTCCTCTTTCTTTCAGTTCCTGATGGCGTGGTATCGATGAGAGCTTGTCCAACCGTAGCAGACACAAAGAAGGAGCGACACTTTGAACCAATGCTGGAAATTTGCTTAAGGTGGGTATTGAGAGAGGGTTGCAGAGACTCCTCTTGGTGGAGAGAATTTGTTATGCTAGCCCAAGATGGGTCCCTGAGAAAAGGCCTGTGCACCTAACAGGGGCAGGATAGGCTTGGGGGGGTCCTTTGTGCCCCCTCAAGGTGTTGTCAGGTGCCCACAGTCATCTTGAAATACAGTAACTTTCTGGAGAGCAAGTTGTCTGTAACCAGAGATGATGAGTCTTCAACACTCTCCCTTCTGCATCACTGGATGAGATTCCCTGGTCACGGCACTCTAGGTCTCCTCTCTACCCACTCTGGCCTTCTTCAGAGGACATGAGCTTTCCGCTTAGGCGCAGCCCTCTGGGCTAAAGGCCCTTGCACCTAATGGTGTAATCCCATGAGGCATGGGAGGTGCAAGAGCCTACACAGCACTGCAGACATGAGGGATACATTTGTGGTTTTGTATTTTTCTTTAGGGCGGTGTTTAGAACCGAAGGAAAAGAAGTCGAGGGTGAGTGTCCAGTCCCAATCGTGAGATGGCAAGCTAACTAAGAGCAGTGAGATTGTGAGCACTGTTAATGTCAGGGAAAACTCATCTGTCTGGGAGAGGAGCAGCTGTCACTCAGTGAGATAAATGTCTGTCTAGTTTGGTGAGGGTTCTGGTGACAGCCCTCCTGCCTCCTGACAGGGGCTTCCCAGTAGCGGGGACTGGAGCTGAGTTTGTCAGAGAAGGGTCGTGAGTAGCCCTGGCTATAAGGGAGAAAAAGTCCCCATTTTCGGAGACTACTCATCTCTCTGACCAGGAGTGGCCTGTCCTTTCCAGCAGTAGGTTGGATCCAATAGTGTGACTCCAGTGCTGAGTTACTTTTCTTCCATCTGTTTCTCTCTTTTTTTGTTCTGTCTAATGTGTTGGCCAACACATTCTCTCTCTCTCTCCTGTCTTCCTTCATAGGATAGCAGAACAAACAGGTAGTCTGGTGGCACTTATAAAGACTGACACATTTATTTATTGCATAGGATAGGTGCGTGTTCCCACAAGCTTGGACTCGAGAGCCTGCAAAATGTATGTGGGGACGTGGGAGGAAGAATCATGTTGTGTACTGGTTGTTATGGGGGCAGGTGTGTTGTGATGGAGCAATTGACCTCTTTCAGTTTAATATGTCTGTTAATGCAGTCAGGGTGACTTGAAGCAGATGAGAAAGGGAGGGACGGAAGGGAAGATCTCGCACATCAATAGAGTTTTAGGTGGTGATGGCCCTTCCTCTGATTATTTGCTGTGCAGGTAGGTGACTTCTCCAGCCCAGTTGAGAAGAACCTGGAAGAAGCAGACCTGCGCAGTCTAGCCATCACCCTTGGCAGTGAAGCTGAGGAGCCCCCAGTTGCTGTATGGTGGAGGAGGAGCGGCAGGTGTGTGTGTTTTTTGAAATGATGTCTCTATGTGGTATCTGAATAGGGAGGTGCCTCGCTGAGAGTAGAGAGATGCCTCTCATTTCCATGGGTGGATTCTGGGTAAAGTACAGCCAAGACTTGGGTTAGTAATTTGTCTGGGATTGTTGGCACCTCCCCCCCTTCCTACCCCTCCCCCCCCCTGTTGCTCTGTGGCTAAATGGGAAGGAGGATGACCTGCATGAAGTAAGAGATGCACAGTGTTTTCTGCTTGGTCCTTGCATGTCTCTAGATGTGATTCACCACATACCTTGTTATTCTCTGGTTCCGGACTCAATCATCCCTTTCCTCAGAGACCAGTGGTTTCTGTGTAGTGAGATTATGTCAGTGCAGGGGTGGGAGTGGGGGCAGATGAGATTGTATTTTGGCACTAAGAAGGTGCTTGGCTGGAGAAGAAAAAGGAGTCCAGCTGTGCACTGTGGGAGAGGCAGTGGCTCCTTGCCTACAAAGATTTTGTGTTTTCTACTGTCATGGAGTGGGAAACCAGAGATGTCTGGCTTTCAGAGGCGATGAAAATAACAAGCTGCCAGCAGCCATGGCCTCAGATGGTGGAACATCAGTTAGAGATGGAGCAGCCTGGAGCTGTGCTGCTGTTGGGATGTGAGGGACTCAGTGTGGTGTGACCTATTCCAGAAAGCGGAAAGAAGGTTAGTGTGGGGCAGCCTTAGCTATCTTCTTCCACTCCCAATCAACTTGGCCTTCCTTAAGTGCCCCCATTTCCCCTCTAAAACCACTTCAACTCCTGCATCACTTTCCCCAGACACTCGCACCCACTTCCACCGGTACGCACAAAGTTCCCTGATCCCTATTCTGCCCCCACGCTGGGCGCCCGCAGTAACTCCCCCTCTTCCGAAGTCCCCCCGAGCGCCACCTTCTGTTGAGGCCGAGAAGGGTGTGAGGGAGAAGAGACTGCAACTGTCAGAGCAGGAAGTGATTCCGGGGCTAGCGATGCCATTTGGCCAGGGGCGCCGAGTCGGAAACGTTGCTCTTGCCATCAGGAGCTTAGTTCCGGGGCACAAGGGCTTTCCCTGCGGCTTCTGAGGCCCCGCTGCCTCCTGGGATTGCTCTGTTTTTCCACCCTCCATCCTAGCGATTCTCTGCTATCGGGAGCACTGCGTCATGGGAGCTGTAGTTTTCAGCCCGCTGCATCCTCCGGTACCTTGTCCAGCTTAACACCGCCCTCCCCGATTCCGCTCCTCCCGGGTCCTCCCTCCCTGGGGGCCGCTCAGCTCCCTCCATTCCCCATCTGTCCTACTCCATCCCTGGGACCCATCCCAACATCTCCAGCCCGCTCCCCAAGGTTCCCCTCACCCCATCCTGACCCACGCGCTGTATGGGGACTTCCCCTTGCCCCCCAATCCACCCGAACATCCTCCATACCACCCCTCCCCTATTCACTGCCCCCATTTCTCAACTGCTGACCCCGCTTTCCTAGCCACCCCTTCCCCCACACTGCCCGCAGCCTGCCTCTTTCCTCCTGGGCCATCCCTGCTCCCTAGTTCTGCTGGGTTGGTGTGTGCACCCTGTCTGTCTCCTTGCATCATCTTTCTTCACAGGCCGGGAGCAGGTGTGCCAGGTCTGCATCGCCAGAGTCTTGGTCTCCAGAGCCTGTAACAGTGGTGAGATCCAGAATCATGGAGGATGCTTGGGGGGTGCAGTCAGCAGCCAAGAGACCCCTCTGAGTTTCCTTCTGTGTTGATCCATTGGCGCTGATGTACAGTGGAGTGAAGCAGGGAGGGTGAGATCTCATGCACTGGTCGAGGTTTGGGCAGTGATGGTAGGTACCTAAGTTGTTAGCTCAGCTAGCAGAGGAATTGTCCAGGAGGCCCAGGCAGAGAAGGTGAGAGAAGTGCCTGGACAATCAGTCATCTAATATAAGCGAACCCCTGCTTTCTGTCTTTGGCATCACCAGCTGTGGGTGAGTGGTCAGTCCACACTGTTTGTCCATGTTGTTTGTAAGTACTCTAGATTTCCTCATCCCCGTTGGGCACTGGTCCCTGTAGCACTAAGATCAGGTCGCTTGTGCAGAATGTCCACTTTGGTGACCTATGCTCTGCGGCGCTTTCGAATTTTAGCTGGAAATGTGTAGTGGGAATGGGATCAGAGATGCGAGACGAAGAGCCTACCCAGCACTGCAGATTCCCATGACCGCTTCCTCCTTTTCTCCTTTTTTCCCCCAAGAGACAATAAAAGGTTGCAGTCCAGTCCTGCGGTGAGATGGAGAGCGAAGCAGAGCAGAGACGCCATGAGCATTGTGGATACCAGGCGAGACCTACCCATCTGGAGACGGAGGAGCCATCACCGTCCGTGAGATAAGGGCCCAGTGTGGTGAGCGCGGTCTGGTCATCACAGCTCAGGAGGCAGGCAGTTTTTTAAGGAAAAGCCCCTTGCTAGCTGTGGTGACGAGCCTAAGGCGGTCTTCCTTTTCAGGGGTTGCTCGTCTCTCCTTGGCCGAGGGTGCTGTGTCCTCCTAGCAGAAGTTTGGATCTTGGAGCGTGACCCAGTTCCCGAGTTCCTTTCCTTCTGCCTCTGCTTCACTCTCTCTGTCGTCTCTAATGTGTTGGTCAACACGCTCTCCCTTTCTCTCTCTCCTTGTACCATGCGCCTTCCTAGGACAGGAGCAGGTGTGTTAGGTCTGCATCCCCAGAGCCCGTAATGTGCGGGAGGGAACGAGAATCAGGTCAAGTGCTTGCTGCAAGCGGGTGGGGCGAGGCCAGGGGAGGCCGCGCGACGACTGTGGAGATGCTCATCCAAGAGACCCGTCTGTATTTTCCTTCCATCCATTTTCATCCATTGGAGCTGATGACTTAGAAAAGAGGGAAGGGGGGATGGTGGGGTCCCAGGCATCATTTGAGGTCAGTACCTGAGGTATTCATTGTGATTTCAGAGGAACCGTCCAGGAGGAGAAGGTGGCGGAAGTGCATCTGCACAGCCTGGATGCTCAATCACCCAACCAGAGATGAGCAGTCCTCCGCTTTCTGTGCTCGGCGTCGCTGCCTGTGGGTGAGCGGTCAGTCTGCTCTGTCTGTCCCCCGTAGGAACCCCGGATTTCTTCTGAGCCGTGAGGGTCCCCGTTGGGCCACGTTGGTTGCTGCAGTGTTTCTTCCCCCAGTCTTCAAGCTAATCTCCTGTGCAGAGTGCCAGGTTTCGGGGCCTGTGCTCTGGAGTGCTTTCTTCCGACTGCCGCTGCTCCCTGCCGGTTAGAGTGGCCTAGAGGGACAATTCTTGTTTACATTGCAGCCTTTCTGAAGGGGAAATGGGCCCTTTCCCCAAAAGAATGGTCTGTAAACAAGGAAAGAAATAATCAATGGGAATGAAGTGCTTTACTGGGGGTGCGAGATGCCCAGAAAGGGGTGCGAGAAGGTATTTGAAAACCAAAGGGGTGCAGGCTGCAGTAAAGCTTACGAACCACTGGTCAGATGGCTGGACGCTTTTCCTGCTGAGCCAGCTACCAGGAAGGCGCCTTATTTGCATGGGCTTTGTCTTTGCATGAGTTCGCTTCAGTACTTCTCGTAATGTCACTCTATATGGATGAAGCCGGTCACATGGTAGGCCTGTTGGGAAAAGGTCTACTTGCGGTTAGAGATGCCTGTGTTCTAAATGAAGGGGGAAATGTCATTTCATTGCCGGAAGTGCGTGTGGCCTGCTGTGAGGAAAGTCAAAATGAGCTAAAGAGTAGTTGGAAGAGTGGCAGGGCCTGTTTCCGAGGGCGTGAAGGCTTGGAGATGCGTGTGGCATGCATCCTGGAGTGCTGTCTTGCTTTCCCAGGTGCCGCCTAAATGCTCTCGAAGTGTTGAAAGAAAGATTTAGGGCTTCGTTTTGGAGACTTCTTTTTGGTTTCTGCAGCAGAGTTGTCTTGAGGTGACTGAAGCTGTGAGTTGTGAGCTGGCTCAGGAGCAGCGGCTGGCCCTTCTTTGGGGAGAGTGTGCCGTGGCGGGTGGGCTCCGGTCCCTGGGCTGAAGTGGGAGCCAGCAGGTGTGAGGGAGATGACTGCAAGAGAACGGCTGAGCCCTCGCCTCCTCCTTCCGTTTTTTTCTCAGAAGTGGGTGCTAAAATGACTGTCCTAGCTGGCTTGGGGCGGGGGACTGGAGAACTGAGGGGTGCATGGTAGGGACCCTCGCTTCTGCTTCTTGTTTTCGGGACCCTCCCGAATCCCGGTCACTTGGCACCTTTCCCTTTATCTTTCTTTTCTGGTGCTATTCAAAGCTTTATGGACAAGTTTCTGCTTGCCGCAGGGGAAGGATTGCCTTCTAAACCCACCAAGGAATAGCACCCCATTTCCCAGGAGACTGGGTTGGGGGTGTAATGGGAAAGGGGTCGGAAATGCAAGATGAAGAGCCTACCCAGCACTGCAGATTCCCATGACAACTTTCTCCTTTTCCCCTGTTTTCCACCAAGAGGAAGGTCAGAGTCTTTGTCCTGGGAGACTAGTTACAACATGTGCACGTCTATGAGAATATATGGTGTAAACATGCCAATTGTACTGGTTCGTCAAACCTTTTAATTTTGTTTCAAATCTCTTAGTTTCTTTAATTTTAAAAAAAAAAAAAAAAAAAAGAATCTTACATTCAGAGCCACTAGAAAACTTTTTGTCACCCACCCATTGAACTTGTGTTTTTGGCTTTGTTGTTTAGCCTTCAATTCTTGAGAGGGAGCCCAATACTTTTTTTTTTTTTTTTTTTTTTTAAATAAAAAATACGACAAATATGTCAGCGACTCTCCTAATCCGGACAGCGTCACATTTATATTTTTGTCTTCTCCCCGCAGGCATGGCCATATTATTCATTTCTTTTTTAATATCAATAATTGCCATAATCTATGTGAAATCTGCCATGTTAGGTATCGAAAGCAAATTCTAACCTTTTTTTAGAATGATATTGTTTGTGTTTACATGTCATATCTGTAGTAGAAATTAGGAATATGTTTACTACATCTGTATGTTGATGTTTTGGGCCACAGTCCAGACCAGATGCCTGCAGATTTAGCTAGCTTAACAACCCATCAAGGAAATCTCAGGTACAATGGCTCGAGGGAGAGATCTGATGACTCACCAGGATTTGTTTATGTGACTAGAACACCATTTCAATTTCTGTCAAATTCCACAAATATCAGGGAAAAGGCCAGAGGTCAGACAGAGCTGCTGCATCATCTTCATTTTGTGTGTTAGTCAAAGTAAGTTTCAGGCTGCACGTACCACTAGATCTATTCATCTACAACTAAAGCTGTGGAACAAAGGATTGAGACCACCCAGGTACCAGATGACCTACAGAAGGCTGCAAACTCCAAATTTTACCAAGGATGTGCTTGACATGGAATTTCAAATAATTTTGTGTGTGTGATTCGGTTTAATCCTTTAAGCATATGCTCATGCTTTGTTTCTTTCCTTATAAAATAAACTTTTTGCTTTAGTTACCCAAGGATTCATGAGCTGCTTGGCATTTTTGGTTCGTTCCAAAGTCAGAAGGATCAGTCACCTTACTAGATCAATATGAGGTCAGGTGAACCAGTTTGGGTCGAGTAAAGAGATAACTTACTTAAAACACAAGTGATAATTTGGGAACCAGTGGCTGAAGGGGAGGGTGGGGCATGGAACCTGAGCATACGTTGTTGTGGGTTTTTGATAAGCAGTGTGAGGAATCAGAAGCCTTGTTCGTTATAGCTTGGGGAAGCCTGACTTCAGGGTCACCCATAAGTACTGTGAGAATTTACTCTCATTTTTGCAGCCTGCCATGATAGTTGCATTGTCAGATGGGTATCCCAGAAGGCCCAGCTCACAGTTACATTCACAGTTGCAATACATTACACAGACAGGTGAAAAAAATGTATTGAAATACAGCATGATAAAAAAAAAAACACTCACGCATGGAAAACTATTGCAGAGGCAGGGCATTGCTGTTTGTGGGCAACACTATTAGGGTACTCACCTTCTGCAGCTGGGCTCCTTAATATAATAGTTTGCCTCATTGTGGTGATCATTGGAATCCGACTGGCTTTATTAGTAAGCATAATGGCTTTGGTCTGCTGGGTGAAGAGAACAGTTGAAAGAATACAGAATGTTCATATACCAGGTCAAATATGGCCCATGTTAATTATACACAGGCGGCAAACCATATAGTCACATCTGGTGTGTCCACACTTACAAATTAAGTCGACTCAAACTACTCCATGTCCATGCTGGGCTTTCCTTAAGTTGACCTAAGCAGTTCCTTAAGGCGACTTAATCACACCTCCTTTTAGGTTGACAACGCCATAGTCGACTTCATTACGTCAACCTAAGCCAGTGTAGATGCAAAGTAGCCCTAAGTCAACCTTCATGGCCTCCAGACCTTCCTTCCTGACCTCCCCCAGAGTTCCTGGCACATGAAGAGCCTGCCCTGGTCAACCACAGCGCAGGACTCACCCTGACCATCCTGCTCCCCAGAGCTGCTGCGTGGGAGCAGGGCAGAGCAGAGCCAGCGCCGCAGGTGGGCCCCATCCTGGAGTCACCAGGAAATCCTTGACCTGCTGGCCATTTGGGGAGACGAGGCAGTCAGCTCTCAACTGCGAGGCAGACATTGCAAGCGGGAGGTGTATGTTTCCACCTCCCAGGCCCTGGCTGACAAGTGCCACACCCAGGATACCCAGCAGGTCTGGGTCAGGATCAGGGACCTCCACCAGGGTTACCAAAAGGAACTGCTCTGGACAAAGCAGCACCCTCTGGGCCTGGAGAGCGGCATCCTGCCAGCCCACACCATCGAGTCTGATGAGCACCCCTCCCCCTTCCTTGACAACCAGGAGGATGACTCGGGGGATGAGGCGGTGGTGCTGGAACGGGGAGGCCAGTGCCCAGCAGGAGCAGGAGGATGCCCACCGGAGGGTCGAGCAGGGGCTGTGGAGGGGCAAGCAGAGGCTGCTTGAGTGCATGTTTGACCTCATGGAGCAGCAGACCCAGTTCCTGGAGGAGCGCCTGTTCTCTCGGGGCCTTGCCCTGGGCCCCAGAGGCAGCCCTCCTCACTGGTGGGCCAGGACCCGGGGCAGACGTCTGCAAGCCTGGGACCCTCCTTTTGGAGGCCACTAGCACCGGCTCCTCCCCCCGACCCTCTTCCTTGACCTCCCCCCCAACCCCTTTCACTCCCCCTAACCACCCTGACACTCCTCCCTCCCACCGACCCTCTTCACTCCCCCCCGGCACCTGCATGTCCGCGATGGTCTGGTTGGGGAAGAAGGTGCCTGCATGTGCCTGTACAGGTTGGAGTTGCGCAGGATCCGTGCATCGTGCGCCTTCCCTGGCCAGCCCCCGTAGATGCTCTAGAAGATTCCGTAGTGGTCCACGAGGGCCTGCAGGACCACAGAGTAGTACCCGTGGTGGTTGACATAGTCCCTGGCGTGGTGTTCCAGGGGTTGGATGGGGATGTGGGTGGCATGCACAATGCCTTCACAGTTTGGGAAACCGAGTGAGCAAGGCCGGCGAGAAGTTGGTGCAGGTTGCTCGGGGTGATGAAGTGGGCCCTGCAGACCTGCATGAGGGCGGTCCCCACGGTGGCCTTCCCGATGCCAAATTGCTGGGCCACGGAGCAGTCGGAGTCCGCGGTTGCCAGCTTCCACACGGCGATGGTCACTTGCTTGTCTACAGGTAGGATGGGTCGGATTCGGGTGTCCGTGCGCTGCAGAACTGGGGTGAGCTGGCAGATGAGCTCGAGGAAGGTCCACTCGCTCATCCTAAAGCTCTGCAGCCACAGGTCATCATCCCAGGTAGTGAGGATGATCCGCTCCCACCAGTTGCTGCAGACCTCCCGTGCCCAGAGGTGATGAGGCATGGAGCTGGTCTGCTCCACAGCCGAAGAAGCCTTACCACTAGCTAGCAAGTAACACGCAGCTGGCTAGCAAAGTGCAGGAGAAGAGGCAGCTCCATGACTTGCTTAGACTCCGAGTTGCCAGACACAATGGGAAGAGGCTGAGCTCACTTCCTCTTTTGAAGGTGTGGCTGGGGGAGGGGAGACCTCTGCTGCCATGCTGCCACACTTCCCATGATGCACCCCCCCCCAGTCAACTGAAGAGTAGTGTAGAGTCTCTACGTCAACTCGATAACGTCTGCCTTAAGTCAACTTAGGAATCTAGTGTACATTCTCTAGGTTGACTTAATAAAGGCGATTTAATTAAGTCGACTTAACTTTCTAAGTGTAGACATAGCCATCTCCTCGTGTGCATTTCATAGCATCATGGAAAGTGGAAGGGACCATGACAGGTCATCGAGTCCAATTCCCTACACTCATGGCAGGACCAAGTACTCCCATTAAACCATCCCCGACAGGTGTTTGGCAGTTTTTAAGAGCAGGTTAGACAATGTACAAGATTCCACAACTTGCCAAGGAAACTTATTCCAATGTTTAATCACCCTGACAGTTAGCAATTTTTTCCTAATGTCAAGGCTGAACCTTCCTTGCTGTAATTTAAGCCTGTTGCTTCTTGGCCTATCCTCTGTGATTAAGGAGAATAATTTTTCTCATTCTTCCTCATAACAACCTTTCAGGTATTTGAAAACTGATAACATATCCCCTCTCAGTCTCCTTTTTAAAAAAGTAAACCCAGTTCTTTCACTCTCCCCTCATAGGTCAAATGTTCCAGACCTATAATCATTTGTGTTGCCCTTCTCTGCACTTTCTTCACTTTCTCCTCATACTTTTTGAAATGGACAGAGTACTCGAGTTGAGGCCTAATCAGTGCAGAGTACAGGGGAAGAATCACTTCTTGTGTCTTACTCACCATACCCCTGTTAATACACCCAGAATGGTGTTTGCTTTTTTTTGCAGCAGTGTTACACTGCTGATTCATATTTAGCTTGTGGTCCACTATTACACCCAGAGCCCTTTCTGCAGTACTCCTTCCTAGGTAGTCATTGCCCATTTTGTACGTGTGCAATGGGTTGTTCAACCTTAAGTGGAGTACTTGGCACTTATCATTTTTAAATTTAAGTCTATTGATCTCAGACCATTTCACCAGTTTGTCCAAATCATTTTGAATTGTGATCCTATCCTTCAAAGCACTCGCAACCCCTCCCATTTCTGTCTGGTGCTTTGCTTGTTCCTGTCTCTTGCATCACTAAATGCCTTGTTTAACTCAGTTAAGGTGGTGGGCTATCACTGGTTACTGGACTGTTTTGTAATGGGCTAGGATTGGTCTTTTGCAGTCCTTAGACTCTAAGGTCAGAAGGGACCAATATGATGATATAGTCTGATTTGCACAATGCAGACCATTAACCCGGACCCTACCCATGGCTGTAATTAATAACTCAAATTTATGACTTAGTCCTGAAATTATGCTTTGTCCTTTAAATTCTTTAGAGGAAACCAATATGTTTTGTGGCTGTCAATCCTTTCTCAAAGTGGGTAGAGGCATTTCCTGTAAAAACCAACACTGCAAAAGCTACAGGCAGGGTTCTGGTAGAACAAGGCTTCTCTCAATAAGGGATTCCTGCCAAGAAATTAGATTAAGGACTACCCATAAAGTGTGAGCCCTCAAGAACTGTCCAGTATAGACCATAGTCATCTGGGGTGGGGGAATGAAACAATCTGACTATAAATATAATGGTGAGGAAAGTGGCCAATGCCAATGGGTGTAATTAGGACACCCTTATGCCTCTAATTTTAATGGCACTAGGGCCAACATTTGCTGCATCTACTAATAGAATGCCTTTTGAGGTGATGGCAGGCCAAAATACACAATTATAAGACCAGGATAGCCAAATATGTCATGTGTCTCAGAACCTATCAGCGTTAGTCTTGTTCTTTTATTTGTGATCTTAGATGAATAATCATAATAATGAATGATTCATTTCAATTGGCATAATTTTATAAACTTTTAATAGTGTGAGCATTCCTGTTGTGCAGTGCAGGATCAGTGGTGTGCTGAGGGCTGGTGGTAGAGGGACATGCACCCCTGCAGGCACCAGCCTGGGATGGGGCACTGGGTGGGCCTTCAACAAACTTTGCTCCCATGGGCTGCAGTTTTGTTCCCTGACAGTTACTCGCAGCTGAGCTGAGATGGCAGGAGGTAAGGGCAGAGCTGGATTCACTGGAACTGGCTGCCTGCAGTGACAGAGGACTGTCCCCCAGGATTCCTGTTGCAGGGGCTGGAGGCAGAAGAGCTGCCTCCAGCCCTGAAAGAGTCAGGGAAGGCAAGGCTGGGGGGCTGTGCCCCCTCCCATCCCCATCTCCCTAGAGATGAACATAGGGCAGGAGTCTGCAACCTACAGCTCTTGAGTCATATGTGGTGCTTTGGCTGCCCCCTTGCGGCTCTGGGTCCCCCCCACACTACCACCAGGGACGCTCCCTTCTTCTATCACATGGACACAGCAGTGCCCTGGCCATGTGACTGGCAGCTGCTCCCCTTCCCAGCCCTGCCCTTTCCCATGCCCCTCTCCCACCATGTGAGTCCAGCAGTAGCCCCTTCCCTAAGACTTGGCTCCCCAACTCTT
Organism: Pelusios castaneus; assembly: GCA_007922175.1. Taxonomy (NCBI): domain Eukaryota; kingdom Metazoa; phylum Chordata; order Testudines; family Pelomedusidae; genus Pelusios; species Pelusios castaneus. Next base: position 1,714,580 of record ML685984.1, read on the forward strand.
CTGCCCCTCCAGGCAACACCATCACTTGCACCTCTTTTTCTCCACTTGTCTCCTTGTCAGCTGAACAGCAGCCCACCCCTGCCCCATATCTTCACTGTGTGTCATTTATTGACCCTCTGGTCTGCTTTTAAACACATCTCTATAGCCACCCCCAATGGATCCATCCCCTAGTTTGGTCATCTCGCAACCTGTACTCTTAGCAATGTCTTCTTTTCAGGAACTTGAAACATGTTAATCATAATCTTACCTGATAAAAGTATTTAAATTTTCTGTAAATTTGAAAAACTAATTCAACATTTTCATTGTAAATCAGCATAAGCCCTTTTGATTTCTGTTAATCTAGGCAGGAACTAAAGAGTTTCTGTGTCACATGAGCCTCTATTTGTAGCTTCCTGTGGCTGGGTATGCTGGGAAATTTGGGTGGAGCTTGGGCAGTATTTAAACTGGGCTTCTGATGAGAAGGAGTCATTCAGCCTTTTGATTGCTCCAAAAAGCTGTGGAGAAACAAGTGACGAACACGTTCTACTTATGGTAAGTATTGAAAGAAAGTAACAGGAGAAGTGATATGTGTTGTTTTTTCATTTCAGTGTAGAAGATGTGTTTGAGTTCTGTATTTTCATACTATGTTTAGTCACAAAGAAAAACACATTTCATACTAATAAAGATAAACTATATTTATCCTGTGTTAGCTGATCTCTATGTGGGAGTGAGAGGACGAAGATATCATGTTTGGTTTTTAACCGAGGCTGTGTTAATAGCCTAGCAATAGTGTTAGATGTTGGGGCAAAGCTGTACTTCAGCTTTTCCAAGAGTCCACTTTGCTCCATTAGCAGGATAGACTTGCGGTAAATCTGCCTCATCCTGGATGAGTCTTACTTACTTCCTCAGTGACTTTTTGCCAGAATGTTGGGTATTGGGACTGAATTAGGTGGGGCTGAATTAGTAAGGCTATGAAACTCAGGCCATGTACACACGATCACTTTATTGCGTGATAAGGCTCCTTACCATGCAATAAAGCTTGGAGCGTCCACACAAGCATTTTCCCTGTTGTACGGCAACACCCTCTTGCCCCACAACAGTTAAACCACTCAAGTCGAGAGTGGTTAGGCTTACCGCGGAACAGCTGTTCCGTGGTAGTGCTCGTGTGGATGGAATTTCCACATTAGACAGCCTCTGGAAATGTCCCAGAGTGCCAATCCAGGCCACTCTGGGACATTGGAGCTGTCAAATATGTCAATTTCAGTGCTCTAGCAGAGCAGTGAAATTGACTATTATTGGAGCTGCCACCCAAAGCCCTGGGGCTGAGCTAGGGGGCTGGCCCGAACCGGCGAGGGCAGCCGGTTCGGGCTAGCCCCTTAGCCCAGCACCGGGGCTTGGGCTGGCAGCGGGGCGCTGCAGCCAGCCCCCTAGCCAAGTGAACCACTGGGGCAGCCCACTGCCAGCCAAAAGGCTGGCTGTGGGCAGTGCATGGTGGGACAGGTGCCCACCATGCACTGCTCCTTGTATCACAAAGGAGCGTTCACACGGGTGAATGCTCCTTTGCGATACTAGGAGCACATATGGCGCACACAAAAGCACTATATTTATAGCACTTTCCTTGTCCTGCAACAGCTTATTGCAGAACAAGTTTGTTGTGTGTACATAGCCTCAGACTGTAGTGGAATTGTAGGCATGGTGGTGTTGCCTGGAGTCAAAGTGATCTCAGTTGTGACCTCAGGCTGAAGCTAGAATTTTCTGGGTTCTGCTCCCCAGCTAGGGAGAAGTGTTCTTTTATGTTCTGGGGAACTCTCTCATCTGTTTAACACAAGTCTTTCAGTAGCTTCTGTCTGTCTACCTGCCCCCCTTCTTGATACCACAGGTAGGGTTTCCTACAGGGAAAAGGCCTTTTACCAGTCTAGGGAGGACATGTGTGCTCTCAGATACTCTCCTGTAACCCTTTAGCCTGATTTTAACACAGATGTACAATCATACCTGTTTGCTATGTGGGTTGAACTATTTGCCTTTGGAGGGGGTTGGTCTGAGAGAGCAGTAATATTTAGGAGGAGGTTGGGGGTGTGTGTGTGTGGTTTGTGGGGTTTTTTTTTGTGTGGGTATTAGCTCAATAAACCTGATTTTCCTTAGCCGCCTTTCAGATGTAAGGTGGGGCCTTTAAGTGGAGTCTGACTACAAAACTTGTTAATGGATAGTCTCTTTATATGAGCAGAGATATCTGCGTTGGATACTGAGACGCCTTGTGTCAGGAAGGCTGCTGAAGACTTTGTCTGTCCCATCATTGCGATCTTTGAGTCCATGACTGCGGTGTGTGGCAGCCGTGCTGCATGTGTAAAGGAATAGGAGCTCCTAAGAGAGGCTGCAACTTTGCACAATTCTTCTACGGATACTACCTTTATTTGCCATTTCCAGTCAGTGTTATGATTGAGGTTCAGGACTCTTGTTAACCAATGGGTGAAATTTTGTATTCTAGAAGACGTTTGTAGGTAGGCGGAAGTCAACGGGTAGCTGGTAGGTCATTGTATTGGGTAGGGGGCACACTGAGGGTTTGAACACAGGTCTCTCCAAGTCCTTCTGGCGTCCGACCCTTGGTATTGGTTTCGATGAGAGGACATGAGCATCCCTGTTGGAAAATGGTGGGTGAGGATGAGTGTGGGGAGGGGTGAAGGGGAGAGAGGTTAGTCACTGATGGTGAGTCGATGTGAAAGTGATCAGATGGGGATGTTTTATAGAATTGTTTTGTGTCTGTAACACTCTCTCATTTCACCTTGCTTTTATATGAAACTCAGGCCAATGAGACACTCGACTGTCAGTCACGGTGCGGGATGGAGGGACCTCTGTATCTATGGAAACCATGCCTGAGATGCCTTGTGAGGGGAAGGGTCTTGAAGGTGCCATAACTCTGATACACTGTGTGTGCGTTGGGAGGTTGCTTCTTTCCAAGAAGGAAAGATAAGTATCAGGGGGAAGAATGTGTGCTTGGCGCCGTGATTGATGATTGTTTGTTTGGAAAGGGGGGAAGGTTTGTCTTGCAGGAGGTTGTGTAGACAGGCTGGTGTCGAGGGGTGGATAGCAGGTCATTGAACTGGAATAGAGGGAGAGGCAGATGGCTTGTTGAGTGTGAG
>ML685986.1:0-20671 GCA_007922175.1 Pelusios castaneus
CACGGCTCACAGCCCGGGAGGGCGACTCCCTGCGGTTTGTCTGCTCCATCGCCAGCAGGCTCCCAACTAAGCTGCACTGGGTGAGGTGGGGACAAGTCATCAACAACACACACTCGGCAGGGGAGAATCATTTGCATTTGGATCTGCCCAACGTGACGGCTGAGGATGGGGGACTGTATGGGTGCCAGGCCCAGAATGAGAAGAGTTCCGCCCATGGGATGTTCCAGCTGCTCGTTGAGTGTGAGTGGGGTTAACCTGTGGGACTCCCTGCCCCTGGGTATTAGCAGGTTAATCTGTGGGACTCCCTTCCACTGGGCATCGGTTGGGTAATCTCACAGCACTTCCCCTACTGGTATAGGGGGTTACCCCGTGGAGCTCCTCACTGCTGACTGCTTGCAGGTTTCACACTGCTCTTGGCCCCTTTCAATGGAGCAAGGGCCAGCCCTGCCTAGGTCATAATTAATGAGCTGCTCTTCAGCCGTGTCTGCCTCCCACACCCCGTAGTCCTTCGAAGCATTTATTTGAAGGCCACCCGTCCCCCTGGTATACTGCAACATCCAGTCCCTCACAGAGCTACTTTTTAGAGACCCGCAGCTACACCCACCTGTAACGCCTCCAAAAAACCCCAGCCACCACCCCCTTTTATCTTTTAATAAGAACAGTAACAAAAAATTTGAAGAGTGGCATTATTTGTACACATTGAAAATCTCATAAGGTGCACTTGATGCGTCCTTGAAGTGAACTACGGGAGGTTATCATTGAAATGCTCCCTGAGTGCCTCCCTTATGCGAGCAGCTCCTCGTTGGGCCCCCCTAATACTCCTAGTGGCTGGCTGTTTGTATACTGCCTCAAGGCTCTGTGCCTACATAGCCCACCCCAGGGAAAACTTTTCTCCCCTATTTTCACAAATGTTATGAAGGACACAGCACGCCACAATTACAGCAGGGATGTTGTCCTCGTCCAAGTCCAGCCTCCCATACAAACATCGCCAGCGCCCTTTTAAGCAGCCGAAGGCACACTCCACAGTAATTCTGTAGCGGCTCAATCAGTAATTGAACCGCTCCTTGCTGCGATCCAGGTTCCCGGTGTACAGCTTCATGAGCCATGGCATCAGTGGGTATGCTGGGTCTCCGAGGATCACTATGGGCATCTCCACATCCCCCACAGTAATTTTTTGATCAGGGAAGAAGGTACCCCCTTGCAGCTTCCAGTACAGTCCATTGTTTCTGAAAATGAGGGCATCATGCACCTTTCCCAACCACCCAGCATTGATGTCCGTAAAACGCCCCTTGCAGCACCATGGAGAAGTAGCCCTTCCTGTTTATGTACTCGGTCGCGAGATGGTCTGGAGCCAAAATTGGGATATGTGTGCCATCTATGGCTCCCCCGCAGTTAGGGAATCCCATGGCAGCAAAGCCGTCCACAATGTCACGAACATTGCCCAACGTCACCGTCCTCCGTAGCAGAATGCGATTGATGGCTTGGCACACTTGTGAGAGGGCTAATCCGACGGTGGACCTCCCGACTCCAAACTGGTTTGCAACCGACCGGTAGCAGTCAGGAGTCGCCATCTTCCAGACAGCAATCGCATCACGCTTTTCCACGGTTAGGGCTGACCTCATGTTGGTGTCTTTACGTCGCAGGGTAGGGGCCAACTCTGAACACAGTTCCAGAAAGGTTGCTTTCCGCATTCGAAAGTTCTGTACCCACTGCTCGTCATCCCACAGCTGCATAACAATGCGATCCCACCACTCGGTGCTCGTCTCTCGCGACCAGAGATGGCGTTGCACCATGTGCAGATGATCAGTGAAGGAGCTGAGCACTGCGGTGCTGTTGCTCTGCAGGGCATCGATCAGCCCCTGCTCCTCGGCGTCCTCGTCTGATTCGGAGCTCATTGCGTACTGAGCAACCAGCCGAGATATATTTAGAATGCTGAAGGCGACAGTGGAGATTAGAGCAGGATCCATGCTGTCGCTGTTGTGATTGCTCGCAAGTAGTGCATCACTGCACTGTTGAAAATAGGCACGAGTTGCTATTGGCAATGAGGAAGATGCAAGGGGAACACAGTGTACCTCGGGAAAATGAGAGTTTACTCATGGGGCTTTGCGTTCCTTTCCTTCATCCCAGGATTCCAAGCACCGATTGAGGGAAAACTGAACTGTGGGATAGGTGCCCAGAATTCATTGCGCTACCCCGCGATACTGCAAAGAATTCTGTTGCGTTGAAAGGAGCGACGTGTGTACACGCTCTCCTGCAATAAAGGCCACGTGTTTTTTATAGCGCGATTGCCGTGTTGCGCTTTAATCTGATCATGTGTATATAGCCTAACAGTTTGTGTTTGTTTAACCATTTGTGTAGCCACTTAACAGTCGTTCGGCCCAGCCCACATTTCTCAAGCTCACTTACCAGACTGCAAATGTGTCGAAAACCTTGCTGGAGTCCAGGTATAATCAATGTTTAAAAGAACAAACAGTTTGCAGAGTTTAAACAAAGAGTGGCTGGACATCCAGGTATAGTGTACTGATTATTGACAAGTGAAGAGTTTGGTTAGGAGATTAAAAAAATAGAAGGAATACAGTCTGCAGTATCCTATATAAAGGGAAGCGGGTTCAAGGGTTAAAGAACAAGCATGCAGTAATTTGGGAACATCACTTATTACGGAAGTCACATAAGATGCAGTTAATAGGAAGTAGATATGTCAATAATAGCAGGTTGTCCTTCATTGAGTCAGTGATGTGGTGTAGATAGTCCTTTAGTCTATAAGTTCCTGTCAGCAGAAAGGAAGGTCTGAATTTTCCTGATGCCGATGCACGGTGGCTCTATGGTTTCCTCCCCCACGTAGTGTCTGTGCCCGGTAATTGTTCGATGTAAATGTCTCTCGACCACCTGGTGATGTCAGACACCCTGAGGCAACACATCCGTCAGGTGTAGCGCCAACTGATTCTGCAAGCCTGCAGTACTCACTTGATGCAAGGGTCCCACATTCCTCTACCACCAACCCAATCACCCCACCAAGGAAGGAAATGGAGCTGGTTTGGCAGGATTTGTTCTTGATCAATCTATGCTGGCTGCTAGTGATCCCCCTTCACCCTCCAGGTATTCACCAATCCATTGTTTTATACATTGCTCCAGCAACTTCCTAGGTATCAGGCTCATGCTGACTGGTGTATAGTTCCAGGCTCCTCCTTTTCCCCTTTCATGGATGGGCCCATTGCTATCCATCTTCCGGGACCTCTCCTGCCATCCACGCATTTTATAAATACCATTTCCAAGATTTCTTCAGCTAATTCCTTCATTAGCCTCATGTGAACAGCACCCAGCACCGCTGATTTGAATTTATACAAATTGCTCAGAAGATCTCTGACATATTTTTCCATGTCCCGATCTGCTTCCCTGCCCCTCACTGTCTGAGGTCACTTCACCGGGCAGCTGGTCACAAGGGGTGCATCTACACTTGTAAATTAAGTCGACCGGGAAGACTGATAGGACAGCTTCAACTTGGTGGTGTTACAGTGGTCAAATTTATATGATTCTTTATCGGTTACATAATCCACTTGGAATTCTTTATCTGTTTACTTACAAGTACAGACTTGTTCTACCCAGGGAAGACAGAGGTGATAATGACCGATGCAGAGACACTTTAATTACATTAAAGGCCCTATGACTACATTTAGGGTGTGGTGGGGGGATGGGATGGAAAGGAGAGTCATAACAGATCCTCAGAAATGTATTGTTCCCATCTAAGCCAGAATTTCTCAATAGGCAGCTGGCCACCGCCTTACTGATTGCTCACAGCACCATTGTCCTTGGGTGGGTCTGGTATGACTATCTGTTAACTTGAGTTTCATGCCCCAATTTACTGGCAGGAAAAGTACCCAAGCTGTAACAGACGAGACCTGACAGAGAAATGTCTAAAGAGACAGAAAAAATATTAAAACCTACCACATCTCTCCCTCCTATGGTTATCCTGCGCCTCAGCTCTCCATGCTGAGTGAGTGGAGCCACATCCACCTCTTTTCACAGCCCCTGAGCCAGCTCTGCCTTGGGCCTGTATTGGGGCCAGCACCTGAGAGGCAGGCCTATGTTCCAGGGTATTTTTTCCCATCTCTCATGTCTGACAGCAAAGCCAAAGATCCAGATCTCACTGGCACAGAGGCTTCCAGAGATGCTTGTGGCTGGGGAGTTGGTGACAGGGACATCTTAGTCTTAGTCTCACTGGCAAACAGCACCAGGGCCCACATCTCCATTGTGGGAGACCACGGCAAAGAGCTCATCTGCACTGTGATGTATCCCACCAGGGTGTCCACCCGCTGAACCCTCCAGCTACATGTCAGCTGTGAGTGATCCTGGTCCTGTATTCCTGGCCATCTCAGCCCCCTTTCGGGGGATTCCCACCCCCATCCTTCACCAGGTCCACCCAGCCCACTTCTACACACACCTGCAGTCCCTAGAACCCCCCTGCTGGGATCCCTGGAATCCCCAATCGTCTCTCCTGGATCCCTCACCTCTGCCCCTCTCGGAGGTGCTGCATTGATGCAGATGAAGCACAGGAGGTGGGGGGTCTGGGGGAGCAGAGTCTCAACACAATCGTGTCGCTGTCCAGCACTAACCATCATTGAACCCGTGCCGGGCTCCTTGTTAGGAGGTCTCAGCTGGCCCAGTCTCAGGCAAACCCCCGCTGACGGACTGTGACTCCTGCATTGCAAACCCAGCGCAGATGGAGACTCAGTAGCCGGCTCTGGGATGGGAAGGATGAAGCCAGGCATCACTGGCCACATCCCTTGTGTCCTTCAGCCACAGGGAGGTGTTACAGGGACCCTGTGTCAGAGCCCAGTGGCCAGCTCCAGCCACACATCTACACCGGCCTCGCACGACTCCTCTAGGCTGCCATCACTGACCCAAGCCCAACCCAAGAGACCCGGAGTGAGCAGTTCCCAGCAGACAGTGACCCTCCCACCAGCAGCCACGTATTTCTGTTGGCAGCCAAGAGCAGAACAGCCTGGCCCTCGTTAGTGCATCCATATTTTATGCCTCCTTTTGGACCCTTTGATTTTGGCCCATTGGGTTCCCATTTCACACGATTCTGGTTCCCAGATATGACCCTAACACAGTCCGGGGGCTAAATCAAGCACCTTTCAGGCCATGCTCACTTGTGCTGCTTGCTTCCATTTTCCACCGTTGGCTCCTTCCCAGGGACTGTGACATTCAGGGACGTTCCCGTCCACCTGCTGGGCTCCCAAGAAGAATCAGTATCTAGGGGCAGTGATCAGTAGAGATCCCCCCACCAGTGGTATCCAGGCCCCAACCCCCCAATCTGATTTGTGTGGCAGAGCTGCCCGGGCCCCCCCACATTCCCTGGATCCTGAGCAGGAACAAACATTCCAGTGAGAGGCTGGCTGCAAGCCTGCTAATCTGCGAGCACGGCCTAGGTCCTGCTCTACCCACATCCAAGGACAGGGGCCAGGCTCAGCCAGGCCAGGCTGGGTCAGGGCCAGAGGAAAAACCCCGGGGAAAGCCTCAGGGCTGCTGGGAGGGTGGTGGGGGAAGCAGATCTGGGTTCCCCTGTCTCTGGGTCCTGAGGTGGCGTTTGGGGGAGCTGGGCAGCAGGGAGGAGATGGGTTATGGGATGATCCCTGCAAAGGAGATCTGCTGCCATGGAGAGGCACCAAGTCTTTGCTCCATGTTAGAATGGACACATCTAGGCAGTAGGAGAGGGGTCCTTGTATAACCAGTCTCCATGTCCCACCCCAGAGGTGGCTGCATCTGTGCACTGGAAGCAGGTTCCCTGTAGAACAGCCCACATGTCTCACTCCAGAGTGGGCTGCATCCTTGGATCCAGGGCAGGGGATCTCTGGCAGGACCTAACCCATCTGCTTCACTGCCAGGCCTAGACATGTGGAGAGATAAGGGCGATGTGAAGACCTAGGAAGGTGATTCTCAGACCCTGATCTGTGAGGCTGACAGCAGGCTATCCTGACGTGCATCAAAACCACTGAGATCCTGAATCCCGGCCAGGGAGGGGTCGGTTTCCTGGAGCGGTCAAATCTTAGCAGAGGAGATGCTGGGGAATATTGGTGTTCGGCAAAGAATCCCTATGGGTTGGCCAGCCGGGCCCTGCATGTGCATGTGAAGTGTAAGGCAGTAGGGGACTGTGGGGGGTGCTGGGCTGCAGGTGATGGGGTGGGGGTTCCATCAGGGGAGTGGGGCAGGAGTCGGGGGGGGGGCGGGGCTCTCCAATCTAGTGCATTGCTGTAAGTATTTCAGCTCTAGAGAGGACTCTGCAAATTATCATCCCCAGAGCTAATGGGAGCAACCCCAGTTACTCCCAGGTATTGATAGAGGGCTGGGTGCAGAGCATGGGCCTTCCCTTCTAAGGGCCTCCAGGCCTGATCTGCCTCTGGGCGCGGACTGGCTGGTTGAGATGGGTGGGGGTGGTGCCTTTCCCCTCTAGGGGGTTCCAGCTTCGACCTCACCCCAGGGTGAGACTGGCTGGGTTGGGGCATGGTTTCAGGGATTTATCCCAGGCTCTCCATGTTTCCAGCTCCCACAAGCAACTGCACTTGGGCGTTTATCAAAATCAGCTGCAAACTCATATTCATGGTAACTGGATTCTTCCTGGCCTATTACCTCATCCTTCTCTATTACAAATGATACATCAGCTACCGACCCTCCTTCCATCCGGCCCTCCCACCTACCCACCCATAGTATATGGATTGATCACTCCATCTCCTGTGGGGGAAAAAGAACAAATGCTAAAGCTAGCCTAGTTCTCAGGACAGCTGGACCCATGCATCTAAGATCTGACTCCATGTTTGTTGGGTCAGACTCCATGATGCTTGCCATCTTGAACAAAACCTCAGTAACTAACCCTGACCCCACACCTCTGCATTCTTTCATTGTCAAAACCACCCACACCCCCTGAGTACCAGGTCTTGATTAGTTCAAGACACCACCTGAGTCTCCTTTGTTTTGTCGCCCTGCACCCTTGTTCCCACCTTCCAGCCCCCACCCACTGACCAGACACCCCAGAATCAAATTTAAACAAGGCAATTGTAATACTGTAAAAAACTCTCATGTATTGTCTGTCCAGCTGCTAACTATTTCACACTTTCTGGTCGCTCAAGGAATTATCCTTGAGTGCTTTAACATAATCAATCACCTAATGGGTTTTCTCTTGCAAACACATTGTAACAACCTTTGGCACTGATTGTAACTAAGTTAAATGTTTTTTATGTTTCTGTATCTATTATCATCTCTGTAGAAAAGTTCTCCATAAAAGAAGGGAAACTCTGTATTGTCCTTTGGAAACGCTCCCTACCAGCCAGAGCCTCTGTTGCTTGTTGCTGGATGCGGTGACCCTTTCCCCATAGCTATGCAATTTTTTCTTTTTTCTTTTAAATAAAGATTTTCTGTTAACCCAGATAAATTCTTAGTCCTTTGTTTATTTGGAACAAGGCTATTTTTACTAACTAAAGTTTTTCCCTGACACTCCATAGACCCTATCTATCTATCCATCCATCCATATCGCAAGATCTGTCTCTCTCCGAGGACACCCTGCTGCTGTTGTGGAAGCAGAAGGAAGGCCAGGTTGGGAGCAAGGGAGTGCAGGGTGGCCAAGTCAGCCATGTAGATTTGAGCTTTCTGCAGCACCAGCAGAGCTGATGAGACATCGGAATCTCACTGGAAAGGGGGAAGGGAAAAGGAGAGCTCAGTTGGGTGACGGCTGCCCTGGGGGAAGCCAATGATCCCAATGGCACCGGTTAAGTCAACGCAGCGAACCTCTGGAGAGAACGGAGAGACCTCTACAACGATAAAACATAATCAGTTAACTTATCGTCTCCCCCCAGTAGACTGACATGAGGGTTAGACCATCGTTTATACAATACAGGGGGTTGACCAAACAACAATTCAAAAGGAGACAGACCCAGTGGCTTTCTTGGCCTGATCCTAAGAGCAAGCAGCACTACTGGAAGAGCATCCGGCCACTTTAATCTTGTTTCAGAACAGATCTTTCCCAAGAGGGTTTTAATACTTTGATTCATCCTTTCTACCTGCCCTGAGGACTGGGGGTGGTAAGGGGTATGAAACCTAGCCGTGATCCCAAAGGCCTTATACACTTCTTGTAGAACCTTTTCAGTGAAATGAGTGACGCGCTCAGAATTGATTTCCTCCGGAAGTCCAAACCTTGGTACAATGTCTTTAAGAAGAGCCTTTACAACTGCAGCAGCACCTGCCCTCCTTGTAGGAAAAGCCTCAATCCATCCTGTAAACTGATCCACTATGACCAGACAATGTTTGTATCCATTTGCACTGGGTAAGTCAATATAATCAGTCTGCAATTTTGTAAAGGGCAGATACGCCCATGGGTGCCCCCCTTTCTGTCTTGACAGAACTGACTGTTTATTAAATGCTCGACCGGTAGTGCAATTCTGAGCTACCCTGGCTGCTTCTAAATGAATACCTTGTGGGGCCTAAAGACAGAATTTTATAGTGTTGGCTAAACTAACTCCATTTTGTCATGTAACCTTTGCTGCAAGCCTCACCCTTAACAACCAGGGTAGCAACAAGATGCCCTTTATGATAAGAATAGAAGAGACATTTAGAAGGAGGCGCTGTTAGCCTTGCTTGGCAGGAAACCACATGTAACAAAAAGTCTCTGCGGTTGGAATGACACCTGTACCTGTCTAAGATGAGTTATGACCATGACGTCAAATACGCAGTAACCAAAGAATATAACTACACTGTTTTTCCTGCTTGTCGTTGTTGCCCTTGTCCCCTCGGGGGGGGGGGGGCAGGAGCAGCCCCACGGCCGTGGTCAATAAAGAGCTCCTTTCTCTCCTTCAGTCTCGTTGGTCAGTTTGTAGGGAACGACAACCTGGTGCGAACCAGGATGCGAGAACATGCTGGGCTATTCCTCCCTTTCCTAGATGGCCACCCTTGTGGGCATCTAGGGCAAGTGTCCAGAGGAGATAGCGGGGAGCAATGGGGCGACCATCAGGAACTCGCCACACCCCCTGATCAGATATTGCCTCCCCCTTAGTTTGCCACAAACTACATTCTGATGGGGGAACAGCCTGATAAACCGAGGACAACGAAGGCAAAGCAATCTGTGTCGCTTGGATGGAAACGGAAAGAGATTGGAGTGCAGCCGATTTGGCGGCTGAATCAGCAAGTTGGGTTGCCTCGGGCGGCCTCCTTAGAATGCCCAGGACAATGAACAACAGCTATGGAGGCCAGGAGGTGGATAGCTCGTAACAGTTCAGAAACCTCCCTGGCATTTGCAATAGGATGTCCGGCCGAAGTTAAAAAACACCACTGTTTCCACGATTGTCCCATGGCATGACAAACACCGAAAGCATACCTGGAATCCGTGTAAATAGTTACTGATGGGAGTGCAGCCAGTTCACAAGCCCGCCTGAGAGCAGTGAGCTCAGCTGCCTGAGCACTTGTACCTGGGGTAGAGGCTGCACCTCCCATACCCATCGAGAAAGAATCACTGCGTACCCGGCCCAGCGGACACCATCACAGACAAAGGAAGAGCCATCAGTAAACATTACATAGTCAAGGTTTTGTAGTGGGATATCTGAGGGATCCTGCCGCGGTTTCTCCTGAAATTCTACAAGTGCACAACAGTCATGATGAGGCTCACCAGCATCCAGAGGGGATAAAAGGGTGGCAGGATTATGGGTTGAACAACGCTAGATAATAACATTTTCTGCTGCGAGAAGTAATGCCTCATATCTGTGTAGCCGTTGGTTAAAAAAATGTTGGGTGTTATGGTGGAGAAGAAGTGCTTCAACTGTATGTGGCACTTTAACGGTCAGAGGGTGACCGAGGACCAAATCTTGTACTTTATTTACCAGAAGAGCGGCAGCAGCCACAGCACGAAGGCACGGAACAGCAGCTCGCGCAACAGGATCAAGTTGAACAGAATAATAGGCCACAGGTCTTTGAGAAGTGGCCCAGGGTTGAACTAGCACTCCTGAAGCAACACCCTTATTTTCATGTACAAATAAAGTAAAAGGCTTGGAATAATTTGGTAGACCGAGTGCTGGGCCCATCATGAGAGCATGTTTAACCTGGTGGAAAGCAGTCTCAAGAGATGGAGTCCAGACAAGTATGTCAGGGGTATCCTTGGTAGTAACCTCTACCAGGGGTTTAACCATCTCACCCAACGCTGGGATCCAGGGGCAGCAGAAACCGACCATGCCCAGAAGGGCACGGACCTGACATTTTGTTCGAGGCCGAGGGAGATTTTGAATGGCCTGAACCCGTCCCGGAGACAATTTTTGAGTCTGATGACTTAAAAGATGGCCCAAATATTCAATTTCAAGTTGGCAAAAGTAGACAGAAGGATTCCCTGATTTGGGGGCAATGAGACATCAAACTCTCCTCCATGGGCCTCTATGGTTTTTAACAAACGACCATAATAATCCTGGGGATGTTCAGTTGGCCCCTGGACTACAGCGGTTACCTTAGTCCAGTCTCTAGTTTTTCGCCCTGCTCATTTCATCCCTTCAAGAAGGGTCTCCCTGGCACGTTGTAAAAATAGGCGTTGATGATCGTCCCCATTCATTTCCCACTGGGGGTTCTGAAGTGGCCAAGCAGTTCGGCTATGGGTATCCTCTTGGTGCCATTGGTTTTCCTGATTAATAATGTCTGATTTCTCTGCTGATGTTAAGAGGGTATCTAGCAGTTGATTCATATCCACCCAGGTAGGATTATGGGTAGAGATTATAGTCTGAATTTTCCGTCAAACAGCTTCGGGATCGTCTCTAAATTTTGGGGTCCCCTGTTGCCAGGCCTTAAGATCTTGTGGAGTGAAGGGGACATAGGTGTAAGGATATTGGATGCCATCCTGGGTCGGGACTGGATACTGTCAAAGTGGCATTTGGAAGGAAGTATCAGAAATACCCGAGTTATGACTCCGGGTCTGATTTGGAAATGGGGGAGAGAGAGAGTTCCCTTCTGAAGGGTCTTGAGGTGCAAAAGCAGCAGAGGAAGAGGATGTTGGTGTGGGGTGTGACAAAAGAGTTAAGGACACTGTAGAGGACTGTCAAGGGGTGGCCACCTGGGATTGCACCTGAGATAATACTTGAGCCAGCAGAGGAGCTGCCGGAGGCTGAGGCATGGCGACAGGTCGCCATTCATCAGAGTCTGGAGTGCTCGGTTGGGGGTAAGGGGGCGGAGCCGGGACCTTGCAGGCTGTCATTGCCAATTTTGCCTGCCGTACCTCCAAATCTTGCACGTCTGCCCACACATACCAATAATACATTTGTTTAGAGTGGGGAATCTCCAAGATTCCCCTGAGGTACCTCAATTTATCAAGATCCAAACTTCCTAATTGTGGCCATTGTAAATTTGAATCCCCATAAGTGTAACCTGGCCAGTTTCTCTGGCAAAGATCGATCAGCTTTTGTTTTTTCAGCTCCCCGGTACCTGCAAGGCGGTTCCAGTTTACCAGAATTTTTCCTAGGGGACTGTCTTCCGGAATGTACTGACCTTGTCCCATTGTGACCCTAGACGGACGTCCCTTTCCTGACAGATCTAAGCCCCCCCGCAAGTCTGTCTTCTTGGCCCAACCTAGCTCACCCAACCTAGAAAGGGCAGGAACAATTCCCCAAACTGGAAAGGAGAATTCTAGGTTGCCTCAAACAGAGTGGAGGACTTATCCAGAGTTTCAAATGGATAGAAGTGGTTTCACAGTGCGGGAATGGAGGCATCAATTCCGCCACACAGCATTACCAACTGCTCGATCCTGAGCGCCCTGCAGTTGGATGGACAGTTATTCTAAAACTGCCTGTGTGCCCAAAAGCGTGAAACCACAAGAAGAATGGCCTATGACAAGACAGACAAACAAATACAGAGACTAACAAAGATGTGAACCACACAAGAATATCAACAAAGAAGTCACCTTATCGCCCCGAAGGGGTTGCAGTCCTGCCCCAAGTTCCCATAGGTGAACTCACCCAGTCTGTTGGCCGGCCAGGGTTAGGGCTGGACGGCAGCGCCTCCGAGGTGAGCTGGGTCCTCCTGGCTGGCTCACCAAATTTGTGGGGGAAAACTGGTCTGGATCCTCAACCTGGAAAGAGAAACCTCAGACCCCTCCCATTACCGTAGGCCCATTCCCAGCTGAGACTTGGAATAAGCAGAGAACAAGGTGTGGTTCAAGGTTTATTATTTAGCTAAATAACAGTCTGACACAGACAGACTGCAACAGGAATAAAAGAAAGAGAGAGAGAGAGAGAGAGAGAGAGAGAGAGAGAGAGAGCAGTTACAGGGGTGTTTTATATATCCAAAGCAAGTGCTTGAAACAAAGAAAATTCCACACATGCGTGTTACAAATGTACTAATTAGCAAATTTTTGCTAGTATTTGCTTCTACTCCTAACTTTCTTATCTACGGGGGGGGGGGGGGGGGTTGGTTCCCTATCTATCAAGGACGCTGGCTTTCTTAGCTAGCTCTAACTGCATCCTATAATTAATACTAACAGACTAGGACAGCAGACTCAGCTTTCCTTTATCTCTTCTTTACACAGAGCCTCCTTGTGGGATTCCACTTCAGTCAGACCAAACTCACTCCATCTTGAATTAGTCCTGCCACATCTTTCCTTACACATACAATTTCCCTCACACCACCTAATCCAGTATTCACCTTCTCCCTTTCTCACCAGCTCAGACCCATGGCGTGCGAAGATGCGGAAGCTGCCTGTGATATTTTTATGAGCAGTGGAGGATCTGGTTGTTTCCCTGAGGGTTCTGACTTTGTTTGCTCTGTGATGACTTCAGTGCGCCTGGATACACTGCTGATGAGGGCAATGTGAGACTCTTTAGAGAACAGAAGACACCAGCTGACCCTCATTACTCAGTGCTGTCCCGTGCGGAGAGCAGGGCCCGGGGACAGTTAGCCAAAGTGGGGCCCAGGGACAATTGGCCAAAGATGCCGCCTGTGGGGGGGGGAGGGTGGAGTCAGAGTCTGCTCCATCTCTGGCCCCAGCCCCGGCCCGGGAGGCCAAGGTGGCCTGTGTGGGGGGGGTAGAGCCGGCCATGTGGGGAAGGCCAGCCCAGAGGCTGGGCCCCATGTACTCTGCCCTTGGACCTGCCTGCTCCACCCTGGGGGTGGGGAAGGGCAGCCCAGGGGCCAGGCATATCCCTCCCACCCTGTCCCGCTGCCTTCGGCTGGGTGCCAAAGGCAGTGGGGCAACCGTGGGAGCAGGGGCTATGGTGCACACATGGGCCCTGCACTGCGCCGCTGGGAGCGGGACAGCACGGGGCCCATGTACCCACAGGGCCCAGGGCGATTGCCCCTTTCACCACCACCATCACCCCCCACAAGGGACAGCCCTGTCATTACTGGTGCCCTCAGGACAACTCACAAACCAGTGAGTCTCCCAGCCCGTCTCAACCCACACAGGGCGAAAGTTTTGCAGAGAAATTTTTTTGGTTAAAAGTACCAATTCAACACCACCAAAACATTTTGTGCAGGTGGGTCAATTTTATTGAACTCCACCCACTCCCAATCCCATAAAATGAAAATATTTCATTTAGCTGTTTCCAAAAAGAACTGTTTCACTTTCTTGATCAAAGATCACTGTATGGTTTGAAAATTGCTGTCTTGTTGCTTCAAAAAAAAAAAAGAAAAAAGAAAAAAAAAAAGCTTAAAATCTAAAAAAAATGATTCCACTTGAAATCAAATTTATTTTTGATTTGCTGGTTCACTGAAAATTTGGACAAATTTTCATTTTTTTATTTGACCACTAATGATTTTTCCCACTGATTTTTGATTCCCTTAAAAATTTATCACATTATGTTTTCAGGTTGACCCCAAAATATTTTTTGATTCGACTGAAAAATATTTTATTTTCAAATTTTTAGTTTGGCAAAAGCTGAAAATGTTCATTTTCAGTTCTGCCCAACATTTTTTTTTTTTTAATTTTTTAACTTACTAAAAATTTTGACAAACTTTTGTTTGTGTTTCAACCTAAACAGCCTCCTTCTTCAGGTCTCCCAGCACCCAGAAGTGACCCTCGGGCTCCTCCAACACCTCCCTTTACAGGATGTTGGCAGCAACGGCTTTCCCCCAGAAGTTGTCTGCTGGCTTCTTCCGACCCAAGAGACAAAGGCTATATCTATACTTGCAAGATAGGTCGACTTAAGGAGGCTTAAGTTGACCTAACTTAGTCCCTGTCCACACCAGGCTTTCATTAGATTGACTTAAGAAAATCCTTAAATTGACCTAATGAAAGCTTAACTAACCCTAACCCTATTTCAGGTCGACCTAAGCATAGTGTGGATGCTTAAGTCCACTTTATTAAGTCAACCTTAGGGCAGTTAGATCGACTTCAAGTGGACCAAGTCCACGTCCGTGGAAACCACTTTAAGTTGACTTAATAAGATCGACATTAAGTTGACTTAAAGTCAACCATATTAAGTCAAAAACAAAGTCGACCTAACTTTTTCTAGTGTAGACATAGCCAAAGATACCCCCTCCAATCCAAGGCCACTCAGGGCCTGAATGAGCAAGACATGATGACTCAGAGATCCACCTGGTCTTAAATTGACTTTGGGACCTGAGAGTCTACTGTCTGGGCCGTGGACTCTCAAGTCCTGCATGGGAGAAATAAAATGGGAGCTACAGGCTGTTCTGGAGGTGCAGTTACACAAAGCCAGACAAGATCTTAGCATGTGAGCAAGTGTACAGTCTTTGGAGAAATGCTGGATCAATTATGTACATTATTTCTCTCTCTCTCGTTATTATACACTGTGGCAAAGTCAGGCCACATGGCTTTAGGAGGGTAATCCTATTTGAAACCCGGGGAAGTGGGCGGGCACGAGCCCGCCCACTACTAGAGCTCCTTCCCTAGCCTAAGGGGAGGAAACGCTGGACCTGGCTTCCAATTAATTACGGGGGACAACAAATGACGAACAGGAACAGGTGTGAAGGTCAGAGGTTCAAAAGAAGGGATTCGGAGGGGGACACCGAGCAGAGAACATCGGACAGCGCCCACTGCTCCTGAAAAATGACAAGGGAGCCAGCGGACGCTGCCCAGAGGAACTCTGCTCGGATGCGTGAGCGGACGAGGGACCGGAAATAGGCCCCACAGTCGCAAGAACCTCCTTCAGCCAACCTCCTCTCTCTGGTTTTATAGATAGCTACTTTGGCGTAGGCCAAGAGGAGGTTGGCGAGGAGGTCCTGCGACTTTGTGGGCCCATGGATGGGGAGTGAATATAAAAGAAGGTATGGGGAAAAGTGCAGCCAGAACCTCAATAAGAGGTTCTGGAGGAGCCGGAAAGGGGGCTGCAACCTGGCGCATTCAAGGTAGGCATGTGCCAGGGTCTCCCTCACACCGCAAAAGGGGCAGGTGTCGGGACGGGGAGTGAACCGCGCCAGGAACACGCCTGTGCTCACGGCTCCGTGAAGGAGCCGCCAACTTATATCCCCAGCGGGCCGTGGAGTCAAGGTGGCATACAGACTGGCCCACCGGGGGTCCTCGCCCTCCACAGGTGGAATCAGGTCCCACCACTTTGTATCTGGGTGGGACACAAGGGCAAGAAAGTGAATGGTATGGAGCATGAGCATGTACAGATGGTTGCGTGGCGCAGTTCGGAAGGAGACCGGCTGCAGGTCCAGCAGCCGGCTCGGGGCGTGGGGCAGCCGGGGGGTCTCGCGGGGCCGGGGCCCAATTAAAACTCCAGAGGGCCAGGACTGAGGGGGGGGGGCGGGGAGCACCCTCTTGCAGGACCTGCTCGAGGTAATCCCGAACAGCAGGGGGCAAGGCTGCCTTTGCCTCCTGGAGTAGGCGCCGGGGGGTTCATAGGGTGGAGAGCCCCATGCGCTCAGCCAGCACAAGGGGATCCACCCAGTCCCCCCGGGCATAGTCCAGGAGGTCTCCGACCTTGGTGACGCCTGCCAGGACCAACCTCCACCTCACGGAGGGGGCCTCCGCCACCTGCACACTAAGATGGGGATTGTGTAGCAGGGGCTCCGCGAGGTGGGCACAAGGGACCTGGAGGCCGAAACGAGCCTCCAGGTCCGGAGGAGGTCCTGGTAGAAGGCCGGCAGTTCGGAGAGGTCTCGCGGAAAACTTCTCGGGTTGATAAAAAAGAGCTGCCGGTCGTATCGGAGCCCTCGGTAGCGGCGGAGGAAGGTGCACGCCAGATGGCTCCACGCCGGACTACCTGCACTATAAAGAAGTCTCTGCAGGGCCTGGAGGTGGAAGGCGTGGACCTGGCTGTAAATACAGCACAGGCCCTGCCCTCCCTCCTCCAGGGGAAGACTCAGGATCCCTGCAGAGACCCAGTGCAGTCCTGGCCAAAAGAACTCCAGAACTGTCTTCTGGAGGTGGGCCAGGAAACTCGGGGGCGGGACCAGGGTGTTGAGCCGGTGCCAGAGCATGGACAGGACGAGCTGGTTGACGACCAGTGCCCTCCCACAAAGGGAGAGGCACTGCAGCAGTCCTGTCCATCTCCGCAGCCGCTCAGACACCCTGTCCTCCAAACCTCGCCAGTTATCGTCCGGGGAGGGATGTGTGGCAGAAAGGTAAACGCCGAGATAGAGCAGTGGACCCGCGCTCCACCGGATGGCTTGGAGCACGGGTGGGAGGGAGCTTGCCGGCCACCCAGCCCCTACCACCAGACCAGAGCTCTTGACCCTGTTGACCCGGGCGGAGGAGGCTGCCGAGTAGATGGCCAGGCAAGCCTCCAGCCACTCCAGGTCTCCCGGGTCCTGGACCACGAGGAGCATGTCGTCGGCGTACGCCAACAGGACCAGCTTCAGCCCTGGCTCGCGGAGCACCAACCCCATCAACCTTCGACGGAGAAGACAGAGGAAGGGCTCCACGGCCAGAGCGTACAGCTGGCCCGACAGTGGACAGCCTTGACGGACTCCTCGCCCGAAGCTGACAGGTTCGGTCAGGGTCCAGTTGAGCTTGACCAGACACTCTGCGGAGGCGTACAGCACCCGGAGAAACCCCACAAAACGGGGTCCGAAGCCGAACGCCTGCAGGGTGCCCAGGAGATACCCGTGGTCCACCCTGTCGAACGCCTTCTCCTGGTCCAGGGCCAGGAGGGCGAACGACAAACCATCCCTACACCCTAGCTCCAAGAGATCCCGGACCAAGTACAGATTGTTGAAGATAGAGCGGCCCGGGATGGTGTAGGTCTGGTCGGGATGGACCACGTCCTGCAGCATGGACCCCAGCCGCAGTGAGATGGCTTTGGCTGCGATTTTGTAGTCCGTGCAGAGGAGCGAGACGGGACGCCAATTCCGAAGGTCGCGGAGGTCCCCCTTCTTGGGCAGCAGGGCCAGGACTGCCCGCCGACAAGAAAGGGGGAGCACTCCGCTCTCCTCGGACTCGGCCCAGACGATGGCGAGGTCCGGGCCGAGGACATCCCAGAACACGTGGTAGAACTCCACAGTCAGCCCGTCCATGCCCGGAGATTTATTAGTGGGCATGAGACGGAGGGCTTCCGAGAACTCGGCCAGAGTGAGAGGCAGCTCTAGCCGGTCTCGGTTGCCCTCGCTGACCGTGGGAATTTCGTTCCAGAGCACCTTGCAGGCGGCGGCTTCGGTCGGGTCCGGGGAGAAAAGACCAGCGTAGAAGGCCCTGGCCCTTCCACGCATCTCCACCGGATCCGTGAGGGGGGTGCCATCCTCAGCGAGGAGGCAGGTGATATGCTTTTTGGCCCCCCTCCATTTCTCCAGGGCATAGAAGAAGCGGGAATTGCGATCCATCTCCCGAAGGAGACGGAGGCGGGATCGAACAAAGGCTCCCCAGGCCCGTAGATCCTTGAGGGCACGGAGCTCCTCCCGCTTCTCCCGGTACGGTCCACAGAGGGACAGATCCTCAGGGCTGGTGGCCAGGCGCCTCTCCAGCTCTAAGACCTCCCGTTCCAGCTGCTCTATCGCAGCATCCCTCCGCCGGCTGGCCCCCCGAGTGTAGTCGCGGCAGAAGAGCCAGGCGCGCACCTTCCCCACGTCCCACCACAACCGCACCGAGGGAAAGGCGGGCCTCTGCCCCCGCCAGGCCAGCCAGAACTCCCGGAAGGACGCCACGAAGCCCACATCCTCCAGCAGGCTGTTGTTAAAATGCCAGTAGGCTGGCCCCGGCCTCTCTGCCGAGAGAGAGGCCTTCATGGTCACCAGGTGGTGATCCGTGAAGGGGGCCGGCCGTACGCCGGAGGAGTGGGCTCGTGCAAGATGGAACCTAGAGATATAAATGCGGTCCAACTGGGAGTGGCGCGACCGATCTTCCTCCACCCGGACAAAGGTAAAGGTGACCTCGTCGTCCGGGTGGTGGTCGCGCCAGACGTCCACCAGGGAGTGGTGGTCTACGATCTCCCTGAGGATGTCTGCGGTGGCTGGGCAGTGCTCGGGCCCCGTGCGGTCCCGTTCCTCGAGGGTGAGATTGAAGTCCCCGCCCAGGACCAGGCACTCCTGAGCATCCAGCGTGCCAAGGAAGGCGGCTGCCTGCCGATAGAAAGGCACCCGCTCCGGGGCCAATGCAGGGGCATAGACGTTGACAAAATTCAACGTCAGCCCCTGCAGATGGCCCCGGACGTGCAGCAGGCGGCCCGGCACGACCTCGGCAACCCCCAGCACCTCGGGCTGTAGGTCGGGGGAGAACAGGGTGGCTACTCCACCTTGTCGGGTGGAGAGATGACTAAAAAACACCCTGCCCTCCCACTCCAGCCGCCAGCTGGCCTCGGCGGCTGGATCCGTATGGGTCTCCTGCAGGAAAACCACAGAGTACCCCCCCTCCCGCAGGAGGGAGAGCACCTGGGTCCTGCGGAGACCCATCCTACTGCCCCTGGCATTTAGTGTGGCAAGGATGACAGAGGCCATGAAGAGGGCTGGGGGGGGGAGGATCCTCAGGGGCGGGACCGCCCGCGGCCCCCACAGCAATCCGTGACCCACCCCAAAAGCCATGAAGGAGTCACGGAAACCGTGGGCCCTCTGGTAGGCGGCGGCGTCCTGCCTCCCGGTCCCCCTCCCCTCCTTTAGGATGGCCCTCACGGCCTGGAGGACGAGATGGAAATCCCCCCAGCGCTGCAGAGCGAGCTGCACCCAATTCCTGGCCCCACGAGTGTCAGCCAGGAACGAGCGCAGCCCATCCCGCAGTGCCAGGGGGTCTGGGGCGGAAGGCCCCGGGCCGTCCCCCAGTCAGGTCCCCGCAGTGGCCCCACTGCCAGCCGAGAGTGACAGACAGGGCGCAGAGCCCCGTCACGGCGCCAATAGCGCGGGCGCCGCATCACCTGGCTGAACCCCCGGCACAGGGGGAGGGGGCGGTGGAGGGAGAACAGGGGGAAAGACACGATCCCGGGGGCGGCACCAGTAAGGGCGGGAGCTAGGGAAGGAGTAGGGACAACCGCGGGAGTCAGAGGAGAGGGAACAGGGTTAGGACCAGGAGGGGGATAGGAAGCAGCGGTAGGGGCGGGAGTAAGGGCAGGGTCCCCAGTGGTCAAACCACTGGGGTGCGGCTCCCCTCGACCGGGCACGGGGATTGGTGGGGGACGATCTGGGGACTGGTCCCCGCCGACGCTGGGTGTGGAGGTGTCCATGGCCTCAGCTTCGGACAGGGGGGAGAAGACAAGGGGAGGAAGGAGAGGCTGTCCCACCTGGGTCGGCTCCCCGGGACCCGGCTGCTCGGGGCCAGCCGTCGCCTCCAGGGGCCCGGCGGCTGCAGAGAGAGCCCCGAGCACAGCCGGGCAGGTGGAATAGTCCAGGGGCCTTCCCAGGGCGAGGGGTGAGGCAGCGGACAGGGGTTGGGACTGGGGCTGGGGCTGGGACTGGGACCGGGACCGGGACTGGGGTGAGAGAGAGGGCACTGAAGATGGTTCACCACCCAGATCAAGGCCCGCTGGTAGAGGAGGGTCGTCCTCCCCTGCAGCTACCAGGGTCAGACCCAGGGCCTCGATCTCC
The DNA here is from genome assembly GCA_007922175.1 of Pelusios castaneus. NCBI lineage: Eukaryota > Metazoa > Chordata > Testudines > Pelomedusidae > Pelusios > Pelusios castaneus. The sequence continues at coordinate 19,921 of ML685986.1, forward strand.
GCGAAGATGGAGCTGAAATCCCCCCCCCCCCCACCTCAGCAGAGGCCACCCCACCAGTGGCAGTGGGCGTGGGTGGCAAGGCGGGCTTGGGGGGGGCAAAGGCAGCTCCATCTGCGGCCTCTCCAGGGGGGGGTCTATGAGGGCCTCCAATTGGGGGGTAGCACTGCCCCCCTGTACAGCTGGGGCCGTTCCTTCAGCCAGAACCTCCCGCTGGACCTCATCGGGGAGCTTGATAGAAGGCCCAGTGACGATGGTAGCGTCCTCGGACCCCCGTACTGACTTCCGGGGGGCTTCCTCCCCATCCGACGTGGTGGGGAGGGCCTGGGCCTTCTTGCGCCACCCCTTGATGAGAGTCTGGCCCTCCAAGATGGCATGGGAGGGCTGGCCAGCGGGGATAGAGCCGGGCGTCGAAGGCGAGGGCTCCTGGGAGGGAAGGGACAAGGGAGGGACGGCAGGAGGATGGGAACTCTCCCCATGGGGTGCGCCCTCTCCCACGTCCGGGGCCTTCCTGGCCGGCACCCTCTCCTCCATGGGCCCCGTCCCAGACAAACCCAGTGGGGTGGCGATGGGGCCTGGCTCAGATGGTATTGATGGAGGAAGAGGGGCAGCTCCAGTGGCCAGGGAGCTAGAGGCACCGGCGATGGCGTGGCCGGTGCGCGATGACACCTCGGGGGGCCCGGTTGCTCCTTCTCCGTGCTGGGCCAGGGGACAGTCCCTCCGGACGTGCCCCGTGGCCCGGCAGAGGAAGCAC
>ML685986.1:37591-50710 GCA_007922175.1 Pelusios castaneus
CCCCCCCCCCCCCTTCTTTCCTGCCTATCCTTCCTGAACAATTTATATCTGTCCATGGCAGTGCTCCAGTCATGCAAGTTATCCCACCACGTTTCTGTTATTCCAATTATATCATAGTTCCTTATCTGTGCCACTACTACCAATTCTTCCTGCTTGTTTCCCAGGCTCGTCGCATTTGTGTACAAACACATAAAATACTGGGCCGATTGCCATACTTTGAGCTGTTGACTCTCCCTCCTGTTGCATCTTCCTCCATGCAATTTCTCCTGGTGTCCTCCTTCCCCACTCGCCTGAGGTATTATGACATCATTAGGAAATTAAAAACAATTAGAATCATAGAATAATAGGGATGGAAGGGACCTCACGACATCATCTAGTCCAACCCCCTGCTAAAAAGCAGGACCACTCCCCCTAAATCACCCCAGCCAGGGCTTTGTCTAACCGGGCCTTAAAAATCTCCAAAGATGGAGATTCTACCACCTCCCTAGGTAACCCATTCCAATGCTTCACCACCCTCCTAGTGAGAAAGTTTTTCCTAATATCCAACCTCCACCTCCCCAGCTGAAATTTGAAACCATTGCTCCTTGTTCTGTCCTCTGTTACCATCGAGAACAGCCTAGCTCCCTCCTCTTTGGAGCACCCCTTCAAATAGTTGAAGGTTGCTATCAAATTTCCCCTCAGTCTTCTCTTCTGTAGACTAAATAAGCCTAGTTCCTTCAGTCTCTCCTCATAAGTCATGTGCCGCAGCCCACTAATCATTTTTGTTGCCCTCCACTGGACTCTTTCTAACTTGTCCACATCCTTTCTAGTGGGGAGCCCAAAACTGGATACAGTATTCCATTATTTGATTTCCCTCTGCCCCAGTTCCAACTACCCTCTCTTTTATTTATTCCTGCTGTTGCAGCCCCACCATGCCCCAAATTCCATCCCTTCCCCCTGGTCTCCCTCAGTTTCACTTACCTGTGGGCTTTGGTCACCTTCTCCCCTTCAAACCTAGTTTAAAGCCCTCCTCACTAGGTTAGCCAGTCTACTTCCAAATACGCTCTTCCCCTTTCTCGATAGGTGGAGTCCATCTCTGCCTTGCAGTCCTTCCTGAAACAGCACCCCATGGTCGAGGAAGCCAAAGCCCTCCTGGTAACACCATCTTCGCAGTCAGGCATTCACCTCCAAGATGCATCTGTCTCTGCTCGGGCCCCTACCATTGACCGGAGGGATCGAGGAGAACATCACCTGTGCACCGAACTCCTTCACCCGTGCTCCCAGAGCCCTGTAGTCACCTTTGATCTGCTGAGGTCACCTCTCGCAGTATCATTGGTTCCCACATGGATGAGTAGCATGGGGTAGTAGTCAGAGGGACGGATGATTCTCGACAATCCCTCCATAATGTCTCAGATATGGGACCCCGGCAGGCAGCATACCTCCCAAAAGGCCTTGTCAGGGCGACAGATGGGTGCCTCCGTCCCCCTCAGAAGAGAGTCCCCAACTACCACAACCCGACGTTTCCTCTTGGGTGTGATGGTTGTGATCCTCCCAACCTCGGGGGTGCATGGCTTCTCCTCTTCCACCTCATCGCTCGTCTGTAGCGCCGTGTAGCGGTTCTTTACCACAACGGAGGGTGGGATGGGAACAGGGGTGGAGCACTGTCTGCTGACAGAAGTAACCAGCTGCCAGTGTCCACCCTCTGCCTGAGCCATCTCATCCTTCTCCGAGGGTGTGGCAGCCGACTTTTGCACCTGGATAGTTTCCTCATCCCTGCATGTTTCTTCACGGATATTATCCAGGAACTTCTCCAGAGCATGGATCCTCCTGAGCCTGGCCACCTCCTTCTGTAACTCCTCCACCTGCTTCCTGAGAGATTCCACCAGAAGACACCTGTCACACTGAATGATCTCCCCAGTCTGACTGTCTGAGAGTGGGAAATGCAGGCCACAGTCCTTGCAAGTCCACGCCAGGATCTGAGTAGAGATATCCACGGTCACTATGTCTGTCTGGACACAGGCACAGGTGGAGGAGACAGAAGCAGTGCTGGCACAAGTGGTTCCCCTTCCTGTCTTGAAATCTCACTTCTCACCTCAACCCTCATTTTGACACTTGCACCCGCTCCCTGCCTGGCACATCTCCACACACACCCTGTTCTTTCCATCGGAGATAGGATTCGCTGCCTGTCCTAACCAGGGACCTGCTGTTCCAGTTCACTGTTCCCAGCCAAGCCACCCTAGAGGCACACGCATCTCAACTCAGGGTAAGAGTTCAGTGTCTTCAGCACATACAATACATTAAGAGGTGCAAGTTGCTAGATTTTCTTGTTACTGGAAAAAGAAGCAATAAAGGATAAGAGTGGAAGAAGGCAGTGGAGCCAGGACTCCTGGGTTCTATCACAGCTCTGGGACTGGAGGGGAGTGTAGAAGGGCTCAGAGCCAGGACTCCTGGGGTCCATTACTGAATGTGGGAGGGGAGCAGAGTCTTCTGAGTTAGAGCTGGGGATGGGGATAGGGAGCCAGGACTCCTGGGTTCTATATCCAGCCCCCCACCAATATTCTATCTGCCCCATTGCAGGGAGCCTCAGGCAGAGAGAGGAAAAGTCGGCAGGGGGTCGGAGCTGGATTGCTGAGACAGCATCTCCCCCACCCACAGCCCGATGGCCTCTGACAGCGCCACTTCTGCATTTGAGTTCCTGTGCATGCTGCTTCCTCAATCCCCAGGCTCTGACTAACAAACCCAGGGGAGCCCAGGCTGCACAGTTTAGAAGCAGGTGCTGTGCTCCACCCACACACACCCACACCCCATGCAGGTACAGGGGTGAGTAGCAACAGAGGAGAAGGAACTGCATGATCTGTGTAGACTGGTCGATGCCCCTCAATCCCGACCTTGAGCCCCTTGGCACCCCACCGCTTGGATCCCCACCTCCACAACTCCATCATTGCTCATCAAGCCTGATAGGGTCCTACCCCAGGGCTGCCCCATCACGGGGATTACACTGGATGCATCAGCTCAGGGGGCCAGGGTCATAGAACTGGGAATTCCTTAGCTCTCATCTCTGAGCTTCTTTCCCAGAAATGCCTGGGGACAGCAAGGGAGAGTGGGAAATACAGCTGCTGGGGCTTCCCCTTTCCAAGGGGAGTTAGCTCTGAGGGTAGGAAGGAGCAAATTCTGTGAAGGGGGCAGCTATAGGTACCCCAGGGGGAATACATAGGTGTAAACAGCCCATGCAACCTCCTGGGATGTGGGTCAGTTCAAAGGGCCGGCGGGGCAGGGGGAGCTGTTGCAGGACGCAAACCTCTGAGGATACCAGACCCTGCTCAGTCGGTAGGACAGCACAACAGGGACAGAGATGTTGGTTAGGTCTTTTAGGGCCACTCAGCACCCCCACCCCTCAATCCCTGGTCAGAGGGACCCCTCCCATCCTGCTCTGGGCTGGGGCCTGGGGAATTGGCCCTTGGGAGAATCCAGGCTGAGACCCGTCCAGCTCGCTGCACCAGTGACCAGATGCAAGGATGTAGAATTCCATCCTTGCCAGGCCCAAGAGCGGGAACTCTTCTCTGATTGGCTTCCCTGCCTCCTTGCCCCACCTCCTGGAGAAGAGCAGCTAAACGGAGCAGTTGCAGGAAGGAAGCTACTCCCTCTCTCCCCTCAGGAGCAGGAAAGAGTTTTTAGGTAGGGGAGGGAAAGCAGGGGGTGTCCTATACCATTTTCATGGGGGTGTAGGAAGTGATAGTCCTGTACCATTCTCACAGGAGGGGAGTGGAGAGAGAGGATACAGCCTGTACTTTTTTAAAAGGTGGGGAGGTGTAGGTGGCCCTGGGTACGTCTACACTAGTAAATTAGGTCGACTTAAGCAGGCTTAAGTTGACTTAATTTACTCTGCGTCCACACTGGAGTTTCCTTAAATCGACTTAAGCTGCTGCTTACGTCGACTTAAGGAAATTTAAAGTTGACTTAATAAGACCTGGTTTTAAGTCGACTTTAATGCTTAAGTCGACTTCTTAGACTTAAGCAGTGTGGACGCCCTAAGTCGACTTAGTCACCTTAGGGCAGGGGAAAATGGGAGCCCCTTCTCCCCAAGAAGCCACTAGCAGCTTGCCCTGGGAAGAGCCAGTCCCACGTGGGATGCTCTCTCCAAGACAAGCTGCTAGCGGCTCGTCCCGGCTCCCTTCTCCCTGGGTCTGCTCACGTCCCAGGGAAAAGGGACCGCAGGGCTCCCTTCTGGCCAGGACCCCAGTGGTCCCGCGGAGAAGGGAGCACGGAGCTCCTTTCTTCCCCAGGACCAAGCAGTCCCAGCTAGAAGGGAGTGCAGGGTTCCCTTTTTTGCCAGTACCCCAGCCGTCCCAACCAGAACGGAGCCCTGCAGCTCCTTTCTGGCTGGGACCGCACTCCAGCTGCTGAGAGGACAAGCCCTGGTAGCCGAGGCTCCAAAGGAGCCTCCCTACTCCTGGACCTAACTAGTCAACTTAGAGAGTCTAGTGTAGACTCTCTAAGTCGACTTAGTAAGGCCAGGTTTAAGTCAACTTAAGAGTCCTGTGTGCACTCTCTAAGTCAACTTAATAAGGTTGACTTAAAGTCGACTTAGTAAAGTCAACTTGGTAAAGTCGACCTAAATTTCTCAGTCTAGACATAGCCCTTATGATTTTCTCAGGTTGGGGAGCAGGAGAGAGTGGCCCATACTGTTTTAAAAGGTGAGGAGAGGGCAAGATGTGAATGGCTCATATAACATTTCACCAGTGAGGGAATAGCAAGGACAGACCCAAACCATTCCCATAGAATCAAGGTGAGAAGTAGCCCCTCCCATTCTCACAAGAGTGGGGAGGAGGGATTGGCCCATACCATCTTAGCAGGGGAAGTGAGTCCTGGATGAGAAGAGCAGGGTGGAGCGAAGGCAGTGGTGGAGCGGGAGGAAGTGTGGGGTGGGGGCGTGGGCAGCATTACAGTCCAGACGTATCAGCAGAGGGGGTAAGCTTCTCTCTGGATTCAGTCTTGTGTGCCACCATGATCCCCAAATACCCACCCCTGAACCCCAACTTACTCCGCTTTACCAGGTGACCACTCACTCCTAAGTCAGTCTACACCACCTCCTGTATGTAATCAGTCCCAGGCAGAGGGTGTTTGCCCAGTAGGCACCTACAGGGCAGTCCCCAAGTGAGCAACCTCAGTCCCCAGAAACCAGACCAGGAACCCCCATCCTACAGAGATTGGAACCCATATCCAGTCTCCATAGACACACGTTTGTCCATTTAACACTGAAATGGATTCCCCAACCTTCCTCAATGACACCTTCTAAAGTCCACACAGCTTTAGGTAAAACAAACTCTAATGTATCAATTAGGATATGATTATAAATGACTATATAGCAAATCAATGCATAATCACTTAATAATTCAGGAGTTACCATGAGAAATTAAAAGATGTCCATGTTACCCTATTACACTATTAGAATTATGCTCCTCTCATCACTTTGGTTTGCAGCCATCTCTGCCTACTTTAGGCAGGGCACAATCCTTCATGTAGATGTTTTGAGATGGAGTGTCTCTGGCAAAAAGTCAGCAGCCTCTCTCACCACTCAATGTGTCATTCCTTTTTCTTCCCCTTTGGCTCCCTTTCCTCCTACCTGAGTCAGGGAAGTCAATTTTCATCACCTTTCGTGTAACTCTCCAGCCTCTGGGCTAGAGACAGTTGACATATAGAACATGCTTCAGCTGGGCACACAGATGATGCTGCAGGAAACCTGATACCATAGTAATCATGTAGAATATGTTATGAGCATTCAGAAAGGAACCTTGCATGGCATGATTGGCATCAAATCAGACAATCACAGTGCAAAAGTGAATAGAAAAATTACACAGATCGTAGTCCATTGTGCATCACGTGACACCTCCCCCACTCCAAGGGATGCTTTCACCGTATCTGAGCCCCCTGGTGCTACTGGGTCCCCGCAGACTCGAGCCCCATCCTGGGGGTTGACACCAGCGCCAGGTGGGAATGAGCTGATGGGCTGCGAACAACAGGGTGCTGGAGACAAAGCCCAAACTTGGTGACTGTTACAGCCAATCTTGGGATTTTTCAGCTTTTTCTACCCACTTGCACAATTGTAGGAAAGAATCTCAGGAGTTTCAAACACATCACGACTTTCAGAGTGAATCTGAGGGTTTTCTATGCATTTCAAGGGTGTTGCTGGGCCATGCTGCTCACCTGACATCTTGGGATTTTTAGCAGATCACAGAATCCTGGGAGCACAGAACCAGAGGGTTGTAGGGGACCTTAAGGGTCATCCGGTCTGAGCCCTGCTGAAATAGGATTTGTTGTGTGTAACCCACCCCAGACAGACACTCTCCAGTCTCCTCAGCAAACAGTGATGGAGTTGCCACCATCACCCGAGGCCTCTGCCCCGTTGTCCTGCTGCTCTTACAGACAGGAAGTTTCTCTTGAGGTTTTATTCTAAATCTGCTCTGCTACAATGCAATCTCATGGCCTCCAGCCCTGCCCTCCGTAGCCAAAGAGAACAACTTTCCTCCATCTTCTTATGGCCGCCTTCAAGTACCTGAAGTTCTCTATCACATCCCCCCTTCATGTCCTTTTTCCAAACTCAATATACCCAGCCCCTTCAGCCTTTGCTCACATGACTTGATTTCCATCCCTCTCATCTTTTTAGTTCCTCACCTCTTGATTCTTTCTCTACATCCTTTCTATACATTTGTCAATGTAAGCTGGACACTGCACTCCAGCTGAGGCCCAACCAGCGTGGAGTAGAGTGGTGCTGTCACCTCCCACAATTTGCATGTTATGCTTCTGTTAATGTAACCTAACTTTGCAATATTTCTTTTGCACCAGCATCACATTCCTGACCCACATTCAGGCTGTGATCCACGACAACTCCCAGATCCTTCCCAGCAGGGCTGCTGCCAGGCCAGTTACCCCCATTCTGTATTTCTGCATTTAGTTTTAATTCCCAAAGTGGAGCACTTAGATTGGTCTTTGCTGAATTTCATGTTGTTGTCTATCACCCAATGTGATGTTCCCATCCTCCAATCTGGACAGGTGTGCAGCTGTGTCATCCCAATTCTCCACTCGACAGCCCCAACATATCTCACCTTCCTATGTGAACCTACACTCCCAGGTCAGCTCACACCCAGCCACCTACAAGTAATCAGTCCCTCACCCAATGGGGCTCACCACTGCTGAGTGCTGTAGAGGGCAGGCCTCGAGTTCCAGTGGGTGGGGTCCGGCCCACCCCTGGTTACACCCATAGATCTGTGTATCATTCATGTTCACCCTTACAATGTAACTGCATCCATATGGTCTAATGCAGAGTATGATACGTGAGCTGTTTTGGGAATGCTCATGGCATACTCTACGTTACTGTTATGGTAGCATGTTCCCTGCAACATCACACATGTGTACAGATAGAAAACTCTGCCAGGTCATGTCCCCAGATGTGTGGCTTATATAGATGCCGACAAAAAAAAGCTGTATTTCTATACCCAGGGAAGGCATGCATATGAGCTCAGGTGGTTTTAGGGATTCTGGGGCTTGGTGCAAAAGTCAAGGATGGGGCCCCACAACGCCACGAGGGAGTCCCATCCCTGACTCCCTCCCCCCCCCCCACCATGTCAGGGACCCTGCCTGCCACCAGCAACCCCAGTGGTGTTCTGACAACCCCATTGACCCCCCAAGCCTTGCAATGGGCCCCTAACAGTCCTCTGGCCCCCCACAGACCCTGTTGTGGGCTCCCACCAGCCCCTGCCCTGCCAGCCCCCTGGCCTCCCCTCATTGCCAGGGTCCCCCCTGCCTCACTGCTGGATCCCCCACCAGAGCGACACAGGGGTCCCTTCCCCTCCTAGGCAACTGCCCCTCCTGTCCACCCACTAAGACCACCTATGCATACGTGAACAATTACTAGCTAAGCAGCTGTAGCATCTTGGCTCAAGAGAGAAAGATCAGGCCCATCGCCAGACATGGACAATAACCCAACCCCAGGGGGTGCAAAGGAATTGGAAATAAAGAAAAGAGGGCCCCGACTAGAGAGTCTTCCCTGGATTCCATCTTCTGTGCACCACTAAGGACTGGTAACCTAGGCCTTGTACACACTACAAAGTTATTGCGCGGTAAGGCTCCTTACCGCGCGATAACAATGAAAGCGTCCACACACTAAAGCTTCTTGTTGAGCAGCAACAGCCCTCTTGCAGCGCAACATGTAAACCACCTAAACGAGGGTGGTAAGGCTTACCACGGAACAGTTGTTCCGTGGTACAGCCTGTGTGGACGCTTTTTCCGCAATAGACAGCCTCCGGAAATGTCCCAGAGTGCCAAACTGGGCCACTCTGGGACATTGGAGCTGTCAAATATGTCAATTTCACTGCTCTAGCTGAGCAGTGAAATTGACATAGGGGATCGGGTGGCAGCAGAAGCTCCGGCGGAGCTTCTGCCGCCACCCGAACCCCTGGACTGTGCTGGGGGACCGGCTCCGATTCGAGCCGGCCCCCCAGCTCAGCTCCCGGGCTTCGGGTGTCAGCAGGCGTGAAGCAGTGTCAGCAGTGAATTCTCCTTTGTGAAAGAAACAGCAGTGTGTACATGAGAAAGCGTTATATTTATAGCGCTTTCCTTGTCCTGCAATAACTTTTATTGCGGGACAAGTCTGTAGTGTGTACATGGCCCTATTCAGAGGGCAGGAAGAACCTGGCTGCAAAATTATCAGCAGCCAAGCCTGTTGGTAAACTGGACATAGATGGGAGTAGAGAGATCAGTACTGAATGCAAGTTTTCCTTTTATTTGATTGTGATTATCAACTTGTCTGAATGATCATTTGATTTTATAATATCTTGACTTGGAATCCGGGCGCCTCAGCCCCTGCCGGAGACCTTATCCCGCCATCAGCACTATAGTCAATAAACTTAAATTTGTTCAATCTGAGGCAGAGGTGTCAAACTCATTCGGTGTCGGGGACCACGTTGGAAGGCAGGACACCTGTCGGGGGCCAAAATGTGTCCAAGTAGACTTCCTGACCTCCTTCCCAGCACAGTACCACCTGGAGTCCATGACCCCTTCCCCTGCTGCGCTTGGGGCAGCCTGGGCTCCTCTTTCCCTTCCTCAAACCCACAGGCTCTCTGATGTCTTCCCTTTCCCTTGCCCTGCAGGTTCCCCTTTGTTGCACTGGCTCCCCGACCCCTTCCCCTTTGCTGCGCTGCCCGTTCCCTTCCCTTCTCCCCTTCCCGGTGTGACTCCTCTGCCCGTTCTCTTCCCTGCATGGGGCTCCGTTCTGATCCCCACACACCTTTCCCAGTTCCTGAGCCCCTTTCCCAGCCTGCTGCCTCACAGAACCAGCTCCCCCCCACACTTACCTGGCTCACAGGGGCTCAATCCAGTCCCTGGAGTCAGTTCTCTGGCCAGGCAATTCCCTGCCCTGGGCCACTGCTCGGGTGTGAGCAGGGCATCAGATTTTAAAAGGCCCTAGCCAGCTCTCAACAAAAGTTCTGCCTAGCAAGGCGCCCCCCACCCCGCTGGAAAAAAAAACTGCTCCCAGCCCCCGAAACGGCAAGGTGCTGTTAAAGACACCTGCTGTCTTTACTTTTCGCCACCAGATGGCGCACCTACACTGCATTTCTGTAGCTGAGGAGTGCCCTCTGCTGACCTAAAGGAAAATTGCAGGCACTTTACCGGTGCTCGGCAGTTCCGGTGGTCAGAGAGCTGTGCAGAGCACCGCGGGCTGGAAAAGAGCCCTTGGCGGGCGGGATTCAGCCTGGGCGGTAAGTTTGACACCCAGATCTAAGGCCTTGTACACACTAGAAAGTTTTGCAAATGAATGTCAACTTTTGTCGACAAAACAGTCCAGGTGTACACACTACCCTCACTACTTCGCCCATTAAATTGTCTTCTTTTGCCGACAAAATAAAACCATCTGTGCAAGAGGCATAGGGCTTTTGTCAGCAGGGCTAAGGTGGCACCGTGTCATTGTAGGAACTGTGTCTCCTTAGAGCAGTGGAGAGCTGTCATACTTGTCAATTTCAGCACTCCAACAGAACAGTGATATTGACAAGTAAGGGAGAGAGGACAGGTAGCTTCCCGGGGGTCCCCAGCAGGGGCTGCAGCTACTGGGGACTTACAGGGGTCCTAGGCTGCAGCCTCTTTGGGGGTCTCTGAGGTCCTGTGCTGTAGTGTGGGGGGCAGTGCCTAGGACTTGCTGGAGTTCCTGGTGGGAGCTGCCTGGGATCCCAGCAAACTCTGCAGTAACTTCTACCCAGGACCTGGGCAAGCCTGGGAACAGCTGCAGCTGCACTTGTGCCCAGGACCAGAATGAGCCCGGAGCAGCTGCCCCACCTCATTGCCACCCAGGATCTGGGTGAGCCCCAGAGTGGCAGCCCTGCTGCGCTGCCTCCTGGGACCCCAGCGAGCCTCAGAGTCATTGCACCACCATGCTGCTGCCTGGTAATCCGGGCAAACGCAAGGGAGGTGCAACTGCACTGCCACCCGAGACCCAGGCAAGCCCCAGGGGGCTGCGGCCCAGGATGTCAGTAACCCAGGGGCAGAGGGCCGCCAGAAGCCTGTGGATTCCCCACAGAGCATTAGAGATTTCTCTCAGCTCCCCCCACACTGCCACTTAGGTGATGGAAGTGCGAATGCACTGACCCAAGGATGGGTGTGCGGACATCAGCCATCGCTATAATTATAGCAATGTGAATGAGTGAATGAGTGTCGGCAAATATATGGAGTGTAGGCACAGCCTGAAGCAAGGCAGTGTTGACTGAGAATGTGTGCAAAGGCCTCGCTGGAAGGAAAGGCTGGTGCGTATCAACGTCTTTGTTAAATTGACAGTGTCACGGGATGCACATCTGTGCACCCCTTGGTTATGATCTATGTAACTTTTCTGTTCACTTTTGAAATGTAATTGTATTGTTTGCTGCCAAATGTGCCAGGCACGGTTCCTTTATGAATGCTTATAACATATTCTACATAATTACCATGGTACCCTGTTTCCTGCAGCGTCATGTATGTGTACAGGTGTGAAGCATGTTTCCAGGTATTTTACATGGCTCAGGGCTACCCCTCAGCATAGAGGTTGGAGAGGTGCTTGACAAAGACAAATTGAGCTCCCTGTCTCAGATAAGGCAAAGAGAATCACACAGCAGCCAGGGACAAAGAGAGGCTTTTTGCCAGAGAAAGACCATCTTGAAGACAACTCCAAGGCTATGTCTACACTAGAAAAGTTAAGTCAACTTAAAATCGACCTTGTTAAAGTCGACTTAACAAGTGGCAACACTTTAAGTTGACTTAGTCCACCTTGTTGAGTCGACCTAACTGCCTTTACGGCGATTTAACAAAGTGGCCTTATGCGTCCACATTGGGCTTAGGTCGACCTAAGGATGTTCCCTCTAAGGTTTCGCTGTTTGTGTGCAAAATTTTCAACCCATGTGCAAATCTTTTTCTGAGTAAAATTTTTGTGCAAACTCACACAACAGAAATGATTGAAAAATATAGAACAATGAAAAATTAATAAAAGTTGTTATTTAAAATTGTTTTTATTAATAATTTAAATGCATTTTATGCTTACGTGAGATTATGTCTCATCAAAGAAGAGAGGCAAAGAAGGAAAGGGGTGGTAGGGCAAAAGAGGGCAGGGATGGGGAGAGCGTAGGGACAAAGGCCATGGTGACGAGAGGGGAGGGGTGGGATGGCTGGCAGGGGAGCATGGTAGGGCAGGGGAGAATGTAGGAGCATAGCAGGGCAGGGCAGGGGTGGCAAGAAAGGGAAGGGGAAATGGCGTAGCTGGCAGGAGAGAACGTGGGGAAAAGGGCAGGGCACTTCCCCCCTCCTCCCTACAACCTCACAGCAGAGGCGGCTTTAGGCTATCTGGGGCCCTACAAGGCCTAAGCCCCGAGCCGGCCCCTGCCCCCTGCGCCAGCCCCCACGCCCTGAGCCAGCCCCCACACCTCGCGCCGGACCCTGGGCCCCCACGCCAGTTTCCGGGACCCCGACCAGGGCTGTGCCGGCTCACCACCCCATGACCTGAGCTGGCCCCTAAGCCACCCCACGCCTGCTCCTGAACCCTGAGCCAGCCGCTGCACCAGCCCCTGGCCCCCGAACAAGGCCATGCCAGCCCCTGCGCCCCCATGCTGGTCCCCGGGCCAGCTCCCGGATTCCCAAGCCAGCCCCCGGGCTCCTGAGCCGTCCCCATGGCCCTCGAAGAGGGCTGTGCCAGGTCCCAGGCCCCCGCGCTGCCTCGGGCCCTGAGATCGCCCCCACACTGGCTCCTGGGCTCCTAAGCTGGTCCTCAGGCCCCCAAATAGGGCCGCGCTGGCTCCCAAGCCCCGATTCAGTCCCCAGCCCCCAAACCGGCTTCCCCCACAGCACTTACCTTGCTGTGGAGGCGGGGACAGGGCGGAGTGGGGAATCGTGGCCAGCAGGAGGGAGCCTGGAGTAATGTTCCCTCTAAGGTTTGGCGGCTTGTGTGCAAAATTTTCAAGCCGTGTGCAAAACATTTTCTGAATAAAATTTTTGTGTAAACTCACACAACAGAAATTATAGGCATTAATTGAAGTTAAAGTGATTGTAAATAGAATTAATTAATTGGGTTTAATTAATTGAATTTGAATGAATTTTGAATTGAAATTTAATTTTTAGAAAGGTTTTTATTTAAAATTAATTTTTTAAAAGTTTTTTTTTTTTAAAAAGAGACGGAAGGAAATGTGGGGCCTAAAGACAGAATTTTATAGTGTTGGCTAAACTAACTCCATTTTGTCATGTAACCTTTGCTGCAAGACTCACCCTTAACAGCCAGGGTAGCATCAAGATGCCCTTTATGATAAGAATAGAAGCGACATTTAGAAGGAGGCGCTGTTAGCCTTGCTTGGCAGGAAACCACATGTAACAAAAAGTCTCTGCGGTTGGAATGACACCTGGACCTGTCTAAGATGAGTTATGACCATGACGTCAAATACGCTGTAACCAAAGACTATAACTACACTGTTTTTCCTGCTTGTCGTTGTTGCCCTTGTCCCCTTGGGGGGGGGGGGGCAGGAGCAGCCCCATGGCCGTGGTCAATAAAGAGCTCCTTTCTCTCCTTCAGTCTCGTTGGTCAGTTTGTAGGGAAAGAAAGAAAGAAAGAAAGAAAGAAAGAAAGAAAGAAAGAAAGAA
>ML685986.1:50782-68254 GCA_007922175.1 Pelusios castaneus
AAAGAAAGAAAGAAAGAAAGAAAGAAAGAAAGAAAGAAAGAAAGAAAAAAAGAAAGAAAAGAGAAGGAAGAGAAGGAAGGGAGAAAGAAAAAAGAAAGAAGAGAAAGAAGGAAGGAAGAGAAAGAAGGAAAGAAAAAGGAAGACAAAGAAAGAAAGAGAAGCCAAGGCTGCTGGCTAGGGGGACCCGACTGGGGCCCCAGGAGGCCGGCTGAGCAGACCCTGGACCCGGGCCGGGAAGTCGAGGCAGCCAGCGGGTAGAAGCCCGGGAGCCCACCCTAGCCATGGCCCCACTCCGCTGCCCCGGCCGCGTGGGGCAGGCAGGCAGGTCCGCGCACCTGCCCCGACCCTGATCCTGCCTACTCCACCCTGGGGGTGGGGAGGGCCAGCCCAGAGGCTGGGCACTGGCCAGGTCTGCTGCAGCAAATCCGCAGCCCCGGGGATCTGGAGGGAGTGGCAGGGGTTGCCGGGCTGCGCGGGGAACACCCGCGCAGCTTAGAGGGAACATAGAGCCACGGCAGGCGGCTCTTGTGGCCCCAGCCCTCACGCCACACTGGGGGGCGGGGCCAGCAGGGGGAGCCTGAGTGGTGCTGCTGCCACTCAGGATTGGCACGCCAGGGGGTATGTGCCGGGGTTGCTGACCCGTTAGGGAATCAGGCGACTGACCCTGATGGGGCCCCTTATTGCTCAGGGCCCTAAGCAGCCGCCTGCCTCACCTGCCCCAAAAGCCACCTCTGCCTCACAGTGCCCAACCCCGCCATTCCTGGGCCCGTCACTCTCCATGCTCATCGCACCCCCTTCCCCAATCCTTGCCTGCCCGCAGCCCCTTCTGTGATCCTCACACGCCCGCAGCCCCTTCTGTGATCCTCGCACGCCTGCAGCCCCTTCTGTGATCCTCGCACGCCCGCAGCCCCTTCTGTGATCCTCGCACCCCCGCAGCCCCTTCTGCGATCCTTGCCCGCCTGAAGAAAGAAAGAAAGAAAGAAAGAAAGAAAGAAAGAAAGAAAGAAAGAAAGAAAGAAAGCAGCCCTGGAGCACAGCCGCCCGGCTTGTGGGGGTGACGGGAGCTGCCGCGGCAGAGCGGCAGCCCCGGAGCCCAGCCGCTGGACTTGGGAGGATGGCGGGGGCTGCCAGGCTGCACGGGGGTCCCTGATGCCTGCACGGGTGTGTGACAGCTGCTGTGCACCCACGCAGCTTAGAGGGAACATAGCTAAGGAAGGGTTAGGTCGACGTAAGGAGGCTTATGTCGACTTAATGATTGGTAGTTATTAAGTCGACTTAAGGAATTTCTTAAGTCGACTTAATGAAAACCTAGTGTGGACGCGGCTTAATTTAAGTCGACTTAAGTCTCCTTGGCTATCTCCACACTGGCAAGTTAGTTCGAATTAAGGAGGCTTAATTCGAACTAACTAAAGCCATGGCTACACTAGGCTTTAGTTAGTTCAAATTAAGGGCTTCCTTAATTTGAACTACTAAGTTTGAATAGGGTATTCGAACTAAAGGGTTAATTCGAACTAACTAGTTTGAATTTACCAATGTGGCCATGTTAATTCGAACTAATTTCTTAGTTCGAATTAACCGGTCATTGAAATGAATGGGGATCACTAATTCGAACTAAGCAAGTGCTTGCTTAGTTCGAACTAACATTCCAGTATGGCCATGCTAGTTCAAATTAAGCTAATTCGAACTAACTAAAATTAGATCGAATTAGTTAGTTTGAATTAACTAATTCAAACTAATTTTAGGAAATGTAGACATAGCCCTTAAGTCGACTTAAATTGCCAGTGTAGACATCAAGAGACTGAACCTATCCAGGTGGCTAGGAGGGCCAAGCCTGGCTGAACATCACCAGCAGCCAATTTTGTGGGTAAGAATGAGGAGAAAAAGCCAGAACTTGCGAGTAATCTTGGACAGTAATGTTAGTTAGCGTGCAACTTATATCTTTTATTTGCTTGTGGTAACTCTTAACTCCTTTATTAAATGACTGTGCATTGACTTGCTATAGACATACTTAAAAACAGGTTCTAATCAATAAACTAGTGTTTATTTTATGTACAGCTGTGAACTTTAGAAAGTGTGAATGAGTAAAGCTGGGCATATCCATTTCATTATCAAATAGACGGAAGAAGGTCTATGGGAGTGTCTACACTGGCAAGATAGGTCAACTTAAGGACGCTTAAGTCGATCTAAACAAAGCTGCCTCCACACTGGGCTTTTCTGAAGTTGACTTAATAACACCTCCTTTTAGGTCAACTTAAGCCTTAAATCGACTTAAGGCCAGTGTAGACGGGGATTAACGCTAAGTCGACATTATTACGTCGACTTAAAGCCAATATAAGGGCTATCTCTGCTGTTAAGTCAACGTAACAAAGTCAACTTAAAGTGTAGCCAATTTGTTACGTTGCAGTGGCCAGCCCCACAGTTGCGGTGGACAGGTCTCATCGCACCGCCCCTCCCACAGCTCCACTTGCTATTTAACAAGTGGAGTGTCTAGGAGCAGCTTCTGGTCACAACCAGACGCTGCCCTTGGCCGGGCCCAAACTACAGATTCAGGGGCCTGGCCAGAAACCGGGGACTGGCTCCGCCCCTGCACAGATCACACCATGGATGGAAATGAGATGAAGCATGTCGCACCCACTTCTTCAATTTACCAAGATCCCTCTGACTTTTAGCTCTGTCCTTCAAACTGCTGAAACCCTCCCTGCCCTTGTGTCATCTGCAAATGTGATCAGTGTGCTTTCTATGCCTGTGTCCAGGTCATTAATAAAGTACCCAGAGCAGATCCCTGTGGAACCCACAGGAGACCTCCCTACAATACACCATGGTTCCACTAATTGTTGCTCCTCGTTTGTGGTTGTTTAACCATCTCCATGTCCACTTAATGGTTGTTTGGCCCAGCCCACGTTTCTCCAGCTCACTTATTAGAAGATTATATGGGAATGAATTAAAAACTGGGCTGAAGTCTAGATACATTATGAGCCCCGCATTCTCCCAGCCCCCAAATTAGTTACCTTGCCAAGGAAGGAAATCAAGCTGGTTTGGCAGGACTTGTTCTTGGTCAATCCACGCTGGCTGCTAGTGATCCCCCATCATCCTGCAGATCAGGGTGAGCAACTCCCGGCACCTACGACAAGAGTGGCACATGAGCTCATTCAGCGTGGAACACTGGACCCTCTCATGCCACTCAAAGACAGTCAAGGAAATCTTTTTTGGATGCAGCTGGGACGCAGGGGGTCCCCGCTATGCCCATGTCCACACACTGTGGAAAGAAGCTTCCTAGACCCTCTCCTCTCTGCAGCGTGCCACCACGAAAAGAAGCCATCCCAGGCAGCTTCTTTCTGCAGCATGCCTAGCGAGCCCCATCCCCAGGCACACCACTAAGAGGAGTTACTCTGGGTGTCTTCTTTCCATAGCATGCCTGGAAGCCCATTTTCCTCCATTCCAGCTATGGCTGCCACCAAATTTTCAGGAGGCCACCACATTTTTTCAGCAGAGGAGGCCACCAGCACCGGCTGAGGGTCAGACAGGTCAGGCCAGCACGGGGAGTTGGTAAAGGTTGCTGACCTCTGCTCCAGATATTCCCAAATGGAGTGTTTTATACATTGCTCTAACAGCTTCCCAGGTACCCAGCTCGAGCTGAGCAGTCTCTAGTTCCTGGCTTTTCCTTCTCCCCTTTCATAGATGGGCCTTCGCTAGCCCGTCTCCCGTCCACCGGGACCTCTCCTGCCATCATCCATGAGATTGTAAATACCATTTCCAGCTGCTCTGAGATTTCTTCAGCTAATTCCTACACTAGCCTTTCGTGAACAGCACCCAGCCCCACTGATTTGAATATATACAAACAGCTCAGAAGATCTCTGACGTGGTCTTTCCACATCCCGATCTGCTTCCCTCCCCTCACTGTCTGCAGGAACTTTCCTTGGCTTCTGGTCACAGGCTGTTCTTTCTGAGAAGACTGGAGCGAGGCAGGCACTGAGCAGCTCTGCTTCCAACTAGCTCCCATCACCAAATCATGATTTTCTGCCCACCAAGTGGTTCCTAGAGAAAATCTCAGGATTTTTTGCTAATTGAAGGATTTTTTAGCCCATGATCTGCTGGGACCGTTTGGGGATTTGGGGATTTAGATGGGGGGGGGGCGGGGATGACTGAAGTGCCAGCAGCCCCTGCAGAGCCCAGCCACACTGCTCGTCCCAAGGGTGGATCTGGGCCCCCAAAACTGTCTTGATTCTCACTCTTCCCACCCCCCGTTTGTCTATAGGTCTGTCCCAGGGGACGCCCAAGTCATGGGCAGATCCCTGCTGCTGTGGCAGGATACCAGGGAACAGGAGATTGCGATTCAGTGATCGGTACAGAGAGCAGGGGGTGCAGGCCCCACTATGGTCATGCTGAGGGCCCTGATCCTGGCCCTGCTCTGGAGGGGTAAGTGGTGCTTCAGCCCCAGCAGTGGGGAGGGGCAGAGATTGCATTTAACAGAGCCAGGTCTCCCCTAGGGCTTGGCAGGGAGATTGGCCAGAGGGGGAGAGGACCCAGTATTTAGTGCAGTGTTAGGGGCTGGGCAGCAGGGAGGGGGCTCCATGTATTGAGTGTTGGTGGAGAAGCCAGAGCTGGGGGTTGGGAGTAGGGGGCGCGGCAGGGCTGGGCGGGGGGAGCTCAGGGTTGGTCTGTTCTCTCCATGGTCCCAGGTCAAATCTCTCCATCCCCTGCAGGGAGCCCAGCTCAGGACTCTGGTTTTTCCCTGACGGTGCCAGAGACGGTGTCGGTGCAGGAGAGTCTCTGCGTTCTCGTCCCCTGCACCTTCACATACCAAGACGACACCAAATATTACTTCTGGAATTCCCTGCCCCAGCTCCATGGACACTGGTTCAAGTATCCTGCTGATGTGAACTGGGATCGGCCTGTGGCCAGCAGTGACCCTGTGAGGGAGGTGTTGGAGGAGACCCGGGGCCGTTTCCAGCTGGTGGGGGATGTGATGCACGGCAACTGCTCCCTGAAAATCAACGACGCCCGACGGACGGATGGGGGGAGATATTTCTTTAGAGTCGAGAGAGGAGGATTTAAATACAGCTACCGCCTCACTCACAGCCACACTGAGCCTCGGATCTCCGTGCCGAGTGAGTAGAGCCGCGTCCAGGGCTGGCTCCCTGGGACGCAGAGTGGGCCAGTGGGCCCACCATACTCCCCTCCAGCATGGGGGGTGGGGGCCCCACTCCCCCCACGGGACTGCCCCAGCCCCTTCTAAGTCTTCCTCTGCTGGGATCCCAGCCCCCCACAGCAGCCACCCCAGTTCCCCTGAGATCCCCCTGGGCTATCCCACCATGTCCCCTCATCCTACTGGGATCTGCGGATGGTCTCTATGGGACAGGGCGTCGCTGTACAGCACTAACCAGTGTTGAAGCAATTTAGCTGACCCGGGCCCAGGACTTGGCACCACAGATCTCTGGCAGTCATATGGACCTGCCCACCCCGTCCGGGACCATGGTACCAGTATCGGCTGTTATGGGTGTGGCTTTTAGCCGCCCCTTGTGGCACAGGCTTGCGGCAGTGTTGAAAGATACACAGCCTGGCCCACCTTCCCAGGCTCCTGGCAACATCCAAGGACCGGGAGAGAGATTAACCAAGGGGAGATGGGAGACCCACAAAGGGATGAGTCTGATGTCTGAGGGGCGTTGGTGGGGCTGGGATTCACTCAGAGCCAGTGGAGCGGACAGTGTCGTTCAGATCTGTCTCTCTGGCCCCTTTCAGGAGGACATTTGGGGGGCCAGCACGCTGTGTGCCCAGCTCCCAGCACACAGTGGCACCAAGCTGGTGACTCTCTCCCAGCAGCTAAGTATTTCTGTCTGGACCCAACAGTGAGCGACAGGCAGAACAGCCCGGCCCTCGTTAGTGTATCCACCCGGGGGACTGTGACATTCAGGGAAGTCCTCTGGCCTTCCAAGGAGGATCAATGTCTAGGCGCGGTGATCACTAGAGATCCCCGCAGTTCTATCCAGCCCCCAACCCCCCATCTGGTTTGTGTTGCAGACCTTCCCGGGCCCCCCAACATCACGTGGATCCTGACCATGAACAAAGACCCCGGTGAGAGGCTGAACTGCAAGCCCGGGAATGAGCAAGAGGGTCCGAGGTCCTGCTCTGCCTGTGCCCAAGGCCGGGGCCAGGCTGGGCCAGGCCTAGAGGGGAAACCCCAGAGAAAACCACAGGGTTGTCACAGGGAGGGTGGTGGGAGGTGCACGCCCCATCTGCTCTGTCTCCAGTTCCCAGGGTGGGGCGAGGGAGAAGATGGGCTAGGAAGCTATCAGAGTAATGTTCCACTGCTGTTGGGAATGTGCGTGTGGAGATCCAGGAGGGCGACTCACTGACCCTGACGTGTGAGTCTGACAGCAGACCCATGGCTACCCTGAGCTAAGCCAAAACCAAGGAGTGTCTCACTCCTGGCCAGGGAGGGGTTGGGTGCCTGGAGCTGTCAAATCTCAGCAGAGGAGATGCTGGGGAGTATTGACACTGGGTGAAGTATCCCCATGGATCGGCCAGCCAGGCCCTACATGTTCACATGCAGTGTAAGGCACTAAGGTCTTGTGTGGGTGCAGGGCTGCAGGTAGCAGCATAGAGGATCCACCAGGGGAAGGGGCCAGGGGTTTATATGGGGCACTTTCCAGTGTAGGGCATTGCTGTGAGATTTCACCTCTAGAGAGGACTGTGCAAATTACCATCTCCAGAGCTAACGGGAGCGACTCCCAGGAAGCTATCGCTAGATAGCAGGGTGTGGGGCACAGGGCCTCTCCCCTCCAGGGGGCACCGGGCCTGATCTGCCCCTGGGCAGGGACTGGCTGGCTCAGATGGATGGGGAGTTGGGTCTTTCCCCTATAGGGGGCGCCAGGTTTGGCAGGGTTTGCAGGGATCTATCCCAGGCTCTCGATGTTTCCAGCTTCCAAAGGCATCCACACTCGGTCATTTATCGAAATTGGCTGCAAACTTGTGTTCGTGGCAACTGGATTCTTCCTGGCCTATTACCTCACCATGCTATATTACAGACGGTAAATCAGCTACCGATCCTCCTTCCATTCTGCTCTCCCACCTACCCACCCTGGATCATTCCATCCCCATAAACCCCATCTATCTATCTACATACCCCAATGTCTGTTCCTCTCCCAGGACAGGCTGCTGCTGTTGTGGAAGCAGCAGGAAGGCCAAGCCCGGAGCCGAGGCCAGCGTGGACAAGTCTGGCGAGTAGATCCTGCTGTTCCTCAGCACCGGCAGAGCCAACAAGGAATTGGAATCTCACTAGAGGTCATGTGGAACCTGCCTGTGATCTGGTTGTTTCCCTGAGGGGTCTGACTTTGTTTGCTCTGTGATGACTGCAGGGCGCCCACATACCCTGGTAATGAGTGCAGTGTGCAACTCTGGAGAACAGAAGACACCAGCTGACGCTCAGGAAGAATCTCTGCAGGATGACTCAGAAACCAACAGGCCACCTCAGGCAAAAGTTTCATAGAGAAAGTTTTCGTGCAAATTTGAAAAAACCAAAACTTTTTGTGAATGTGGGTTGATTTCACTGAAAAACAAGCCTCCCCACATCCCCCTAAGATAGAAACATTTTATTTAGGTGTTTGCAAAGAATATTGTTTCACTTGATAACAAAAACCACTGTATGATTTGAAATTTGCTTTTTTTCCCTTAAATGCTTGAAATCTAAACTAAATGATTCATCCTGAAATCAAATTTATTTCTGATTTGCTGGGTCACTGAAAATTACGACCAATTTTCAGTTTTGGTTCGACCTCAGATGATTTTTAATCACTGTTTTCAGACTGAGCTGAAAATAGTTTCCTTTCTGCAATTTTCCTTTACATTTCGATTCAGAATTTCTTTCATCGTTGCAGTTCACCAACATTTTTTCTGAAGATTTAGTTTTGATTCAACTGAAAAGTAATTGTTTTCCAAATTTGGCAAGACATGATGACTCTGCCTGGGCTTCCACCAATTTTGGGACCTGTGAGTCCACTGTCAGGGCTGTGTCAAGAAATCCTGCATGGGAGAAATGAAATGGGAGCTACAGGCTGTTCTGGAGGAAGCCACCAGGTGGTGCAGTTAGACAAAGTCAAACAAGATCTTAGCATGTGAGCAAGTGTTCAGTCTTTGGAGAAATTCTGGATCAATTATGTACATTATTTTTAAGTAGATATCTCTCTCTCTCTCATTATTATACATCTTCGGTATACACAGACAAAGCCACAGTATACATGAATTATATATCTAATTATACTTATTTTATATTTATATGTAATATATGTAAGTATGCATGCATGTATGGGTGTAGAGACAGAGAGAGGGAGAGTGTATATATAGTGTCTATGCACATATAGTGGATATCTGCATCTCTTGACTATTATGGTTTGAGTTTTATAAAATAATGTTAATTTTATAACCATTCTGCCAGGTGGAGCTGGCAGTGATCCTGTTTTCGGTTCAATACCTAGAGATTCAACCATTAAGCAAAACCAGCTTGAGCCCCACCCAGTAACCTGGGAATTGACACTCCACCCCTGCATGCTTCAAAAGGCAATAGTTTCCCTGTTGCAAGTGTAACCTTCGGGTGGGCTAAAATTGATTCAATTGCCCTTCTCCAGTGCCTCACAGAAATCAATCCCAATCCCTATGGAGAAAGCAGCTGGAGACCCAGGATCCAGTCTGTATGGGACTCACAGCAAAGATTCCTCAGTTACCACCCCACAGTAAAATACTACTAAAAAAAACCTAACAATGAACTTTATTAAGTACTAATGAAACTCTATCCTAAGAAAACAAAATGCAATTAACCAAGAACAATTCCTACAGAAACCTCCACATGAAAGATACCCAAGAGTCCCAAAGTCCAAGTGGAGTTCACCCCAACACTCAGCTACAGCCTTTGTTCCAGTGTAGAGGCTTGAGTGGCAAGAAATAGCTGTCCTCTTCTTCTTTCTTTGCAGGGATCTTCTGTAGTATTCCATGCAGGCTTTTCCTTCTCCTTTGCAACCAGTCCTCAGTCCCACATGCTTGTCTGCAAAATCCGTTGCAGATGACTCCATTAAAGGGAGAAAACATCTTGTTTGCTACTGGCTCAGTTTCTCTCCTGAAAACTGAGCCCGTGGTCTCTTCTCAAGGCAGCTCTAGCCTGCTGTCTGCACAGACTGCTGCTCTCATGTCATCTGACTGACCACACCACATCACACCAGCAGGGTACCCTGTGGAGCATGCTCAAAATGCTACCACTCCCTGCCTCTAGAAGTTTCTGGTTGTGGGTAGCTAATCTGCCCAGCAACAGTAACCCACCCTCAGCAGGTCTCTTAAAGAGATAGCCCTTTTTAGGCATATGGCTTACACAAGCACAGAGACAGTGTAGAGAAAAGATCATCCATTAAAAGACAGGAAGTAACCCAGCACTCGCTTGGGAAAACAGCACAAGCAGAATTCATAAACATAATCATAAAATCCCCACCAGGAGTATATCAGTGTGAAGAAGCACAGATGTTCTTAGTGTTCGATCTGAGTACGCTGTGTGCCTCAGTTTCCCCTAGGTGTTACTCATGCATTCAACTGATGGGGCCAGAGGGTGTGATCATTTTTGTCAATACAAAATGGAGTGGATTTTTCAAGATAGAGTTCCAAATTTACAGTACGGAGTCCTGTCGGACATCGGTTATAATTTCTATTAAAGAGACTTGCAGAGTTACTTTAGGTGTGATATTAAAGAACAGATACATAAAATTGACCAACAGGGACTTTAAAGGTAAATTCACTTTATCTATCTGTGCCCTTACAGTATAACTTCCACTTCCTGTCTTGAAATCTCACATCTTACCTCAGCCTTCACGCTGACATGCCCACGCCCAACCAGGCATGTCTCCATACACACCCAGGTCTTTTCATCAGAGCCAGGATTTGCTATCTGTCCTAACAGGGACTCCTGTTCCAGTGTGCTGCATGTACGGGTGGAAAATGAACATAGTGACCTTTGGTAGAGAAGCCAGGTCTGGGGGTTCGGAGTGGGGGGCACCAGCAGAATTAGAGGGGGGATCTCAGTGTTGGTCTGTTCTATCCATCAGTCCCAGATCGATCTCTCCATCCCCTGCAGGGTCCTTGGCCCGGGAAACTGGTTTCTCCCTGACACTGCCACATTCAGTGTCGGTGCAGGAGGATCTCTGTGTTCTCACCCCCTGCACTTCACGTACCAGCCAGGTACGACACCGAGAATCACCAGGCCCAGCTCCATGGACACTGGTACAAGGAACTTCCCAAAACTCAATGTACCCAGCCCCTTCAGCCTTTGCTCCTGTAGCTTGATTTCCATCCCTCTGATCATTGTCATCACTCGCCTCTGAATTCTTCCCGCTTTCTCCAAATCAGAAGTCGGCAACGAATGGTATGTACACCAAAGGGGGTACTCAGTCTGATTTTAATGGCACTCTACACTGCTCTCGGCCCCAAGCAGGGCCACATAATGGCCTCTCCTCCCATTCAGCTCCGTGCCCTCCCATGTGGGCTCAGGGGTGCCCACACCTGGCCAAATCCAGCACAAACAGGCGGGGAGGGCTGCCTGGTCCCTATGGCTATATCTACACTTAGAAAGTTAAGTCGACCTTATTAAGTTGACTTAGAGAGTCTACACTAGACTCTCTAAGTCAACTGGCTAAGTCGACGGAGAGCCAAGGATCCAAAGGAGCCTCGACTCCCCAGGGCAGGGGAGCCGTGGCTCCCTGCCAGAAGGGAGCCGCTTGCGGCTTGTCCAGAGGAGAGCCAGCCGCTCTCGTGTGCGGCTGGATCTGGCGGCTTGCCTGTCTTGAGGAGAGCCAGCCATGTCCCCAGGACAAACCGCTCGCGGCTTCCTTGTCTCTGGGGGGAACCCCTTGTCCCTCGTGGAGCCACGGCTCCCTTCTACCAGGGAGAAGGGCTCCCCCTAACCTTAGAACGACCTAGGGCATTTAGGTCGATTTAGGGCTACTCCCCATCTACACAGGTATATGTTGACTTAATAAGGTCGACTTAATGCTTAAGTCAACTGCAGTGAGGGAGTATGGCCCCCCTCGGAGATAGACAGCCTGGGCCCATTTATACCTGGGTGGGCGTAGCTGGAGGCGGCCTGTTCGTCAGGCCGGAAGCAGGTGGGTGGGACAGGAACTATAAAGGGGAAGCCTGGAAGCTCAGTGAGAGGGAGGCAGCCAAAGGGGAAGGGTGTCTCTCTGCTCCCTCCCCACCACCAGCCTGACCACTACCCCACTGAAGACCTGCCTGCGGCTTGGGGCCTCGACAGTCAACTGGACCCCACCGGGACCGCCCGCCGAGACCAGCAACACAGGAGCCTGAACCCAGAGGAGTTCCTGGACCTACCGCTACTCACGCAGCCTGCAGACCCCTCGGACGACAGCCTCCCTGTACCGGGCTGCGACTTGGAGGAGCTCCCTCTGGCCAGTGAGGACGCACCACCCCCAGAGGCTGCGACCTGGAGGAGTTACCCTTAGCCGATGACGTGGATGGGCTTTGTGATCTCCTGCTGGGCGACTACCCCGCGGAGGATGACGACGGGGGCCCAGAGCAGGTACCAGCAGGAATGGAGGCAGGAAGTGGCCCAGGGGACCGGGAGGCCTATCATGACTCGGTGATGCCTGAGCCTGAGTCCATGTGCCCTGGTGGGGATCCCGCTGGGCTCATGGTAGACCCCTCTGCCATGGATAGGGACCTGGGCTGGGACGCAGTGGAGTTGGGTGGGCCTGCGTCCCCCTGCCTCCCCTCCCCCCCGGTAAACCCCCAGAAGCCTTGGTCGGCCGCGAGTCTCTCCTTCCTGCCGTGGACACTTAGGTGCCCAGTTCTTTCTCCTGCCTGCCCCACCCAGGGGGCCAGAGACAGTGTTTCTTTGACCCCCGCCTGCGGGGCATGAGGCAACCCCGCTTGCTCGTCTGCCTGGATTGTCGGGCAGAAAGACGAAGAGAGGCCAGGCACCTAGCCGTGGAGGGCCGGTTGCCTGGCTTACATCAACCCAAAAGGAGATGTTATTAAGTCGACTTAAGCTTTTCTTAAGTCGCTTTAAAGAACCGCTAAAGTCGACTTGATAAAAGCCCAGTGTGGACGGGGAGTAGTTTAGGTCAACTGAAGCCTCCTTAAGTCGACCTAACTTGTAAGTGTAGACGCACCCTGTGTACCTGTGGTAACAAGGAAGGAGAGGGGGATGGGAGACTGAGGGACGAGGTCAGCATTTCTCCTGCCCCCTCCCACTCCGTGCACACCACCATTGCCATTGAATGTGGCACCTGGAGAGAGTAGCGGGAAGATTTGGCACCCCCACCCAAAAGTTGCCCACCCCGTTCTACATCCTTTCTTTGGATTGACCACCAAAACTGGACGCCGTACTCTGCTGGGCCTCACCAGCACCAAGTAGAATGGTACCTCCCGCGACTTGCCTGCTACACTTTGTAACGCCACATAGCACTGTAATTTCTTTACACCAGCATCACATTGCTGACTCACCACAGCTCTCAGATCCTCCTCAGCAGGGCTGCTGCCAAACCAGTCACCCCCAACCCCCCCATTCTGTATTTGTGCAGTTGGTTTTTCTTCCCTCAGTGGAACACCTTACATTTGTCTTCACTGACTTTCATGTTGTTCTCTGTCGCCCAATTCTCCAATTTATCAAGTTCTCTCTGAATTTTAGCTCTGTCCTCCCAAGTCCTGGCAACCCTCCTGGCCTTTGTATCATCAGCAAATGTGATCAGTGTACTCTCTATGCCTGTGTCCAGCTTATTAATAAAGATGGTAAACACACTGTACCCACTCAGAGCAGATCCCTGTGGAACCCACTGGAGACCTCCCTTCTAGCTGTTATCCTTCCACTAATTGTTACTCCTCTTTTGTATGGTGTCCTGGGTTACCTAGATCATTGGGGTCGCCGCAGTGATATATGGGTGGGTTGTTTTAGTGTTGGAAAACCTGTTTGTTTGGCTGGTTGCAAGACAATAAAGGTTCAGCATGGAGCTACGAGTTTGCTGCCTCCTTATTACCAGTTTATAATCCATCTCTAGACAACATATCTAACAGTTTGTGTTTGTTTAACCATGTGTGTAGCCACTTAACAGTCGTTTGGCCCAGCCCACATTTCTCCAGCTCACTTACCAGACTGGGAATGTGTCGTAAACCTTGCTGTAGTCCGGGTATAATCAATGTTTAAAAGAAGAAACAGTTTGCAGAGTTTAAACAAAGAGTGGCTGGACATGCAGGTATAGTGTACAGATTATTGACAAGTGAAGAGTTTGGTTAGGAGATAACAAATACAAGGAATACAGTCTGCAGTATCCTGGATAATGGGAAGAGAGTTCAAGGGTTAAAGAAAAAGCATGCAGTAATTTGGGAACATCACTTATTACGGACGTTACATATGATGCAGTTAATAGGAAGTAGATATGTCAATAATAGCAGGTTGTCCTTCATTGAGTCAGTGATGTGGTGTAGATAGTCCTTTAGTCTATAAGTTCCTGTCAGCAGAGAGAAAGGTCTGAATTTTCCTGATGCCGGTGCACGGTGGCTCTATGATTTACTCCCCCCATTAGCGTCTGTGCCCGGTAATTGTTGATGTAAATGTCTCTCGACCTCCTGATGATGTCAGACACCCTGAGGCATCACATCCGTCAGGTGTAGCACCAACTGATTCTGCAGGCCTGCAGTACTCATTTGATGCAGGGGTCTTACATTCCTCTACCACCAACCCCGTCACCCTGCCAAGGAAGGAAATGGAGCTGGTTTGGCAGGATTTGTTCTTCATCAATCTATGCTGGCTGCTAGTGATCCCCTTTCACCTTCCAGGTATTCACCAATTCATTGTTTTATACATTGCTCCAGCAACTTCCTAGGTATCAAGCTCATGCTGACTGGTGTATAGTTCCTGGCTCCTCCTTTTCCCCTTTCATAGATGGGCCCATTGCTATCCCATCTTCCGGGACCTCTCCCGCCATCCACGCATTTTATAAATACCATTTCCAAGATTTCTTCAGCTAATTCCTTCATTAGCCTCATGTGAACAGAACCCAGCACCGCTGATTTGAATTTATACAAATTTCTCAGAAGATCTCTGACATATTTTTCCATGTCCCGAGCTGCTTCCCTGCCCCTCACTGTCTGAGGTCACTTCACCAGGCAGCTGGTCACAAGCTGTTCTTTGTGAGAAGACTGGAGCAAGGCAGGCATTGAGCAGCTTTGCTTCCAATCAGCTCCTGTCTTCAGCTTGTGATTTTCTGCCTAATCACAGGATTCCTACAGAAAATCTCAGGATTTCTCTCCTATTGAAGGATTTTTCGGCACACAATGTCCGGGATTCTCTTGTTATTTGTGGGGGAGTGGGGGGTGACCAAAGCAGCCAGCAGTCCCAGGATCAGCTCCTGCAGAGCCTGGCTGCACTGATGCTCCCCAAGGCCAGATCTGAGCCCCCAAAACTGCCTCTGCTCTCACCCTTCCCACCCCCGTCTGTCCCTATGTCTCTCCCAGCTGGACGACCAAGCTATGGGTGGATCCCTGGCTCCATGTCAGGGTGCCAGGGAATGGGAGATCACACCTCGTGGACCCCCCTGGAAGACAGGGCAAGCAGCTCCCCCTGTGGCACGTTGAGGGTCCTGATCCTTGCCCTGCTCTGGAAGCATAAATAAGGGTGCTGTTGCCCCAGCACCGAGGAGGGGCAGAGCCCGCTCTAAGCAGGGCCAGGTTTCTCCCAGGCCTGGAAGGAAGATTGGCCAGAGGGAGAAGGGACCCAGTATCCAGTACAGCACTAGGGGGCTGAGCGATGGAGGTGGGGGGGCTCCATCTATGGGTGGAAACTAAATGTAGTGACAGTTGGTACATGAACCAGGACTGGACTCCCAGGGTTCAGGGTTGGGAGTGAGGGGTGCTGGCAGGGCTGGGTGGAGAGAGCTCAGGATTGGTCTGCTCTCTCCATGGGTCTCAGGTCCCTCTCTCTGTCCCCTGTAGGGTCCCTGGCCCAGGAACCTGGTTTTTCCCTGATGGCAATGTGGTCAGAGTCAGTGGAGGAGGGTTTGTGTGTTCTCATTCCCTGCACTTGCAGGTACCCAGCCCATTACGACACCGAGAATCCCCAGGCCCAGCTCCATGGAGACTGGTATGAGTATCTTGCAAAAACAGCTGAGAAGCTGGTTGTGGCCAGCACTGACCCCAGGCAGGTCGTTTCACAGGAGACCTGAGATCGGTTTCAGCTGACTGGAGAGCTGGAGCGCGGAAACTGCTCCCTGCAAATTAACAACGTTCAATAGATCAGGTTAGCTAAATCTTTAGAGTCGAGAGAGGAAAATTTAAATACAGCTGTGAAGCATGGAAGAATCTTGCCCCAAGAATCAGGCAGCATAGATAATACTGAAGAGGTTTATTCACGATACCGGGAAGATTGACAGGACAGCTTCAAATGGGTGGTGTTACAGTGGTCAAATTTATATGCTTCTTTATCAGTTACATAATCCACTTGGAATTCTTTACCTCTTTACTTACAAGTACCGACTTTTTCCACGCAGGGAAGACAGAGGTGATAATGACTGATGCAGAGACACTTTAATTACATTAAAGGCCCTATGACTACATTTAGGGTGGGGGGCGGGGATGGGATGGAGAGGAGAGTCCTTATGGATCGTCAGAAATGTATTGTTCCCATCTAAGCCAGAATTTCTCAATAGGCAGCTGGCCACCGCCTTACTGATTGTTCACAGCGCCATTGTCCTTGGGTGGATCTGGTATGACTGTCTGTTAACTTGAGTTTCATGCCCCAATTTACGGGCAGGAAAAATATCCAAGCTGTAACAGACGAGGCCTGACAGAGAAATGTCTAAAGAGACAGAAAACGTATTAAAACCTACCACATCTCTCCCTCCTATGGTTACCCTGCGCCTCCGCTCTCCATGCTGAGTGAGTGGAGCCACATCTGCCTCTTCTCACAGCCCCTGAGCCAGCTCTGCCTTTGGCCTGTATTGGGGCCAGCACCTGAGAGGCACGCCTGTGTTCCAGGGTATTTTTTCCCGTCTCTCACGTCTGACAGCAAAGACAAAGATCCAGATCTCGCCGGCACAGAGGCTTCCAGAGATGCTGGTGGCTGGGGAACTGGTGACAGTCACCTGCACGGCCCCTGGTGGGCGCTGCTCCGGATCCCCTCCCCAAATCACCTGGATGGGGCCGCTTAACACCACAGCCAGGGACATCTTAGTCCCGCTGGCAAACAGCACCACAGCCCACAGCTCTATTCTGGAGGACCACGGTAAAGAGCTCATCTGCACTGTCATGTATCCCGCCATGGTGTCCACCCGCTGAACCCTCCAGCTACATGTCGGCTGTGAGTGATCCTGGTCCTGTCTTCCTGGTCATCTCAGCCCCCTTTCGGGGGATTCCCACCCCCATCCTTCACCAGGTCCACCCAGCCCACTTCTACATACACCTGCAGTCCCTAGAACCCCCCTGCTGGGATCCCTGGAATCCCCAATCGTCTCTCCTGGATCCCTCACCTCTGCCCCTCTCGGAGGTGCTGCATTCATGCAGATGCAGCACGGGAGTTGAGGTGTGTGGGGGGGCAGAGTCTCAACACAATCCTGTTGCTGTCCAGCACTAACCATCATTGAACCTGTGCCGGGCTCCTTGTTAGGACCCCCCAACATTCCCTGGATCCTGACCAGGAACAAACATCCCAGTGAGAGGCTGGCTGCAAGCCTGCTAATCCTGCTCTACCCACATCCAGGGCCAGGGGCCAGGCTCAGCCAGGCTAGGCTGGGTCAGGGCCAGAGGAAAAATATCAGGGAAAGCCTCAGGGCTGCTGGGAGGGCAGTGGGGGAAGCAGATCTGGGTTTCTCTGTCTCTGGATCCTGAGGTGGCGCTCGGAGAAGCTGGGCAGCAGGGAGGAGATGGGTTATGGCAGGGGTCGGGAACCTATGGCTCGCGAGCCAGATGTGGCTCTTTTGATGGCTGCATCTGGCTTGCTGCCAGTGTTCCCTTTAAGCTGCGTGGGCGCGCGGCCGCGCAGCGGCCGTCGCACCCCCCGCGCAGCAGTGAGGGACCCCCGCGCAGCCCGGCATCCCCTGCTGCTCCCTCCAACCTCCGGGGGCCGTGGCTTTGCCGCGGCACACCCGGCCTGCGCCCGGCCTCTGGGCTGGCCTTCCCCGCCCCCAGCGCGGGACAGGCAAGCTAGGCTAGGGTCAGGAGCGCGGGGCTGCCTGCCTGCCCCACGCGGCCGGGTCAGCGGGGCAGCACGGGCAGCAGGGCAGCACGGGATCAGCGGGGCAGCACGGGATCAGCGGGGCAGCGCGGGGCAGCACGGGCAGCGGGGCAGCACGGGATCAGCGGGGCAGCGCGGGGCAGCCGGGATCAGCCTCCGGGGCTGGGGTCTGCTTCCCCCCCTCCCCCCACCGGCGGCTTCCTAGGGCGGCTTTCTTTCTTTCTTTCTTTCTTTCTTTCTTTCTTTCTTTCTTTCTT
>VOCT01036079.1:0-15181 GCA_007922175.1 Pelusios castaneus
TCCATAAGAGAGAGAGGAGGAATTTTGCAGCAACATATTGATAGGCTAGAGCAGGGGTCGGCAACCCGCGGCTCCGGACCCGCATGTGGCTCTTCAGCCTCCTTGTTGTGGCTCCCTTTGGCCTTGACCAGGGGTCCTCAAACTACGGCCCGCGGGCCGAATACGGCCCGCTAAGGTCATTTACCTGGCCCCTGCCCCTGCTGCGGCCTGCCCCATGCAGCCGGGGCAGCGGGGTGGCCGTGGCTGGGGCAGGCTCCCGGGCTCCCACCCGCTGGCCGCCTCGACTTCCTGGCCGGGAGCCGACCCAGCCCCGCTCCGCCGACAGCCTCGGCCTCCCAGCACGGGGCCAGGATCGGTCTCTGTTGCCGGGGTCTGCTCTGCCCTGCCCTGCTGGGACCGCGTTTGGGTCCCCGCCAGTGTTCCCTCTAAGCTGCGCAGACTCCTGCTGCGGCCAGGCTGGGGAGATTCAAATCTCCCGCCCTGAGCATGATCAGACAGAGTGTGCTCAGGTTGGGAGCGGCCTGGCCCAGAAGCAGCTCGTCCCTGCAGCTCCGAGCCTCCGGCCAGGTAAGGGGGCTGGGAAGGGGCTGGAGGGAGGCCTGGAGAGGGGTGGAGGGGACAAGGAGACTGGCTGGGGGCTGGGTAGCAGTGGAAAGGACTATGGGCAGCTGGAGGGGGACTGGGTGGGGAGCTGGGGAGGGATGAATGGAGTTAGAGGCCTGGAGAGGGGTGGAGGGGACATGAGGACAAGGAGACTGGTGGGGGCTGGGGAGGGGTGGAGGGCAGTGTTCCCTCTAAGCTGCGTGGGTGCGCGGCCATGCAGCGGCCGTCGCAACCCCTGCGCAGCACGGACGGACCCCCGCGCAGGCTGGCAGCCCCCACTGCCCCCTCCAGACCCCCGGGGCTGTGGCTTTGCTGCGGAAATCTGACCTGAACCCGGCCTCTGGGCTGGCCCTCCCTGCCCCCAGGGCGGAGCAGGCAGGCTCAGGGCTGGGGCATGTGCGCGCGCCTCCCTGCCTGCCCCATGTGGCCGGGGCAGTGGGGTGGCCACGGCCGGGGCAGGCTCCCAGGCTCCCACCCACCGGCCACCTTGACTTCCTGGCCCGGGGCTGGGGTCGGCTCCACTCCGCCAACAGCCTGCATAGTTCAGTGTTTATTTCAAAGTAGGCCTACACATGCACACTGCACTTCTGTTTGTTGTATTCTGTTGTTGTAACAGGTAAAATTAAAAAAAGATTAAAACTTTTAAAAGTTTATAAGCTGTGTTATGTTTTGCAGCTCCAGACTATTTTTCTTTAGTGGAAGAGGGGGCAAAATGGCTCTTTTGATAGTAAAGGTTGCCGACCCCTGGGCTAGAGGAAGGATGGTAGATTCGGAGCAAGGGAAGGAGAAGGTCAGACATGAGTGATGCTTGGAAGAAGACATTGGCAGTGTACATTGAGAAGGGAGGATGAGCTGTGAGGATGCTGTCAAAAAAGAAAGATGGGATTCAGTGGCAGGCTGGATAGGAAGGTGGGATAAGAGCGGTACCTAGATTTGAAGTCTGAGAGATAGAAATGAGGTGGAGGGTTGACTGGAGATGGAGAGGGGAGGATTCCAGGCCATGGTGAGTGTGAGACGGCTGCAGGACATCCAGGGAAGGTGTCTTAGTGAGGGTTGAAGTGCAAGGGTGGAAGTCGAGTTGTAGCATAGAGATGGCAATGGAGGCTGGGGAGCTGAAAGGGCCACTCAATGACAGAGAACAGTGCGAAAAGAGAAGTGGGCTGAGGCCAGAGCTTGGCAGAGAGTGGCAGAGAGGAGCAAGAGCAAGCAGAGAAAGTGGGGCTGACAGAGGCGGGGAGAGGAGAAACCAGAAAACCCAGGAGAGCTGAGGATGAGGGAATGACTAACAGTAGCAAAGGATGCCAATAAAGCAAGGACAATGATAGAAGAAAGGCCTTTAAATTTGGCCAAGAGACGCTGACTGGAGTTGGACTCTTGGAAGCAGTATCAGGAAACGGAAAGGACTGAGCCAGAGTGCAGCCCATCTGAGAAAGCATCACAGGAGGAGGTCAAAGCAGAGAGTGCAAGCTGCTGGGGAGAGGTGGGAGTATGTTAAAAGGAAAGGGAGGCAATGGGCCAGTCCTTGGAGAGGGGGGAAGGGTCAAATGAGGATTTTATGAGGGAACCAGTGACAGTTGTAATGGTGGGGGGATGGAAAGGTTTGGTATTAGGCACATGACGGAAAGGGGAGAGGAAAGGAACAAGAGAAAAAGCTAGTGAAGACAATGAGAAGGGGAGAGGGCCAATGGGATAGGAGGAGGAGTCAGAAGAAGAGAGGCATCTCCAGGTTAAAAATGAGTACCACGGAATGGGAGGAAACTGAGGCAAGCTCTTGGGAATGCAGAGAGGAGAAGGAAATGGAGACCCTCATGTTCTCCTTAGGGAAGCTGATGAAACCATGGACAGAGAGGGGAAGGTGCAAAGGATATGAAGAAAAATCAACGGTGTTTCAACTCGGTTTTTTATTCTAAGGGGGTGGAGGGGAGGCTGCTGGCAGGCTGTCGTCGGTAACAGGGACAGGACCTGAGAATTGACTTCCTGTTCCATTGGCACAAAATAACCCAAATCTGTTGACCTTTAGGATGTTCTCCAAAGCCCCTCACTTTCCCCAGGTATCTGGGGAAGGAGAGGAAGCTGAGGGCAGGGGTATGTGTGAACTGGGCAGCATCTGCCCTGTCTCTGGTTTGATCTGCCTGTTCAAGCAGGATTATGTGTTTCGTGTCTGTCAAAGGTGCCTAAGAGACTTCAGAGAAGTGCTGTCCTATGTTTTCTAGACAACTGGCTGAGCACAAACACAAAGAGATCAGGTTTTGAACAGCTGTGGTCTACCATGAGTAGGGTCCTGTGCTTGGCTGTGGAAGAATGTCGCTGCTTTCCATCTCTAGGAAAGCTGGAGAGAAGTGACACTCGGTGCAGACACATGGGCCAGCACCATCCAGCGAGAGAATGTGGATGAGCTGGAAAGGAGGAGCCAAAGGCAGAAGAAGAATGAGGGGATGACAGATCACATCAAGCAAGAGAGAAGCAATGGATGGAGCGAACTCTGAAGGGCAAATGGGGGTAGGTTGGCTGGGGAGGGGCTAGAAGCAACAGGAACAAGAAAATGGAAGCTTGAGACCTTAGTACAGGGGGCATGAGAGAGTGAAAAGCTGCTGCAGAAGCTGACTGGAGTGTGGACAAGAAAGGGTAGGGAGTAGGAAACTGGGGAGTGGGGGGAAGGGCGTGACGTGGAGCGGGGTTGCAGGAGAAAAGGGAGAAAGCTTGGGAGGGGAATAACCATTCTGATGGACAGGCCTATGGAGGAGCCCCTACAAGCACAGGGCACGGAGAGGGGAGTGTGGATATGTGACTGGGGCAAGTGTTGGTAGAAGAACGAAGTTGAGGATGGATGAAAATCTGCAAGACCAAGGGGGATCATCAGCAGCGTTGGTGGGTGCTGAGGTGAGGCCTGGAGTGCAGGAGGTAGAGGTTCAGGGAAGGGAGCCAGGACAGGCAAGTGATACAAGGAGGAGGGAATGGAGGGTGGGGGTGAAACACCACCTGCTTCCTTTCAGCAGCTGCGGGTGGGCAGGGACAGAGAGGAGTGAATGTCACATGGCATCACTGAGCACCACAAATCCTCCATGGGATGATGCCGTAATGCTGTGTTGAGTTGTCATAGTAACGCCCACAATGACCTGTTAACACAAGGACCATTCCAGTGCAAGGCCGGCAAGTCGCACTGCGTTGAGCTTGGGCAGCTATTTGATGGCCGCCTGGCTCATTGCAGCCTGTCCAGGCAGGGAGAAAGTATGCTGGGCACTGGGGTCCCAGCCATCAAGGAGAGGCTGAGAGGTCTGCGTCAGGGAAGTAGGGTGTGTGCTCACACAGGCAACTTGTGCCTGAAGCCTGCATGCTTGCTTACTGGTGGGTGATCCTGAGGTACAAAATCAACAGCCAGCAACTTGCTGTGGGGAAGTTCTCACCTAGCCCAGCCTGAGCACTTGTTCCAGCACACAGGCCTATTTTTATATTTCCTGTGTTCTGCCTCGTGAGCTAGATGCAAATCAACCTTCGTTCAAATTCGCCTGTCAAGAAATTCAGTTGACTCTTCCTACATAAGGAAGGAGAAGCAAAGGGAAGTGAGAGCCTTCTGCACAGCAATACCACTGCTCTATATTTCCTCCCCTCAGATCTTTGCTGAAAAGACCATAAGTAGGTCTGATAGATCTTTTGTGATGGTGATGAGGCATCAGGAAGAAAAGGCCCAGCTTGAATCTCAGAGCCCAGGCTCAGTTTACAGGACCAGCAAATAGGAAACAAATCCATCTTTTTAACTGTAAACTGAGCACATTTAATATTGGATCATTGAGCTGGCAAACATGGGGGACAAATCTCACTCCAGTGCAAGTCAAGTGTTTTCAAGTAAAAAGTGTAAGTTAAAAAGTGACTTGTGACTTCTTTTAAATGGCAGGTACCTTCTCGGTTTCCAATACATTTTGTCACAAGGGGCAAGTAAGTAGATGCCTTTAAACACGCCTGTCTATGAAGCAGTTCAAAGGGGACAGGTGATGATTGGGAGGTGGCTGACTGGACCAGAAAGGGGGCCTGCAATTTAGTGGTGAGAGTGAAATAAATGAGAGCTAGTCCCCCTTCTCTGCTGTGTACTGACCCCGGGGTATCATGTTCTCAACAGTTCAGCATTTCTTGTGTCTTTTCTCCATGGTCAGATGCAAAGCCATGACAGCAACAGGTAAAGGATTGGAGAAGGAGGGTTTCTGGAATCTCAAATGGATAATAAAAGAACAAGCTTTATTGGTGTATTTCCCAATTACAAGACAGAGCGGACACCCAAGCTGCTAGCTGAGCTTAGTCTGAAAATTGGTTTCAGACAGGACCCAGGAAACCACAAGTGATGGTTTCTGCAGTGGAGAGCTGGCAGCCTGAGCTCACATTAAACTACACAGAACCTAACATTTAAAATAATCCATCTTCTTGAATCTTCTTAATGGCTCACAAACAAAATATAAACAGACAAAATCCAATACACAATACAATAAAGGTAACAGCAATACCTAAGGCTATTTCAATGGTTATTCCCTGAGTTAAACAGAGGTAAGGCTAGACTCATTCTACATTACAACTTATCTCTAAAGGGAAGTTAACTGATAGAGGGAACATGAGTTTACATACATACCAGAACCATCAAGCAGGTGACCAGCAACAGCACGATGAGTTTTGGGACGAAGGGGGGTTAACTCGAGACGGGCCGGCACTTTTTGGTAGGGCCTCCTACTGGCAGGTTGATCAGGCCTGGCAGTTGACACGCGGGGACTCTCTCATTGTTTCGTGTGGCAAAGGTGGTTTTATTGCCTAGGCCGTTTCCTACAGGGGTCATGTTGGTCTGCGATTGGCCCAATTTTGCCGCAGTAGGAAGGGGGTAACGTGCTGCTCGGTCCCCTTGTCTTTTTTGGGGCATGTGGCAACTTCTACTGGCTCTCCAGGTTCTGGGCTAAACCCTCTACCTACCCTTGTGGGGGGGGCAAGCATGGGCAGCCATGTGGCACGTACACATACATGCCCTGCTGGTCCACCTCCACAGTGGTCGAGAGGGTTAACCCACCCCTAGGAAACCTAGGTAGGGAGTAAATTGGGGTTCCAAATTAAGCAGTGAGTGGTCACCAGCCAGTGGGCAATAGACATATGGCTGAACTGAGGGGAAAATCCCTATTAAACATACATCCCTGGAGAGCCGATAGGAACAGAGTGCAGGGTTTTGTATTGGAGCAACAGCCCAGCCTGGTTCCTGTTTGGTGGGAGCAGAGCTCCTCGGAGGAGCAGGAGGTCAGGCAGCCAGACCTGGGGAGAATCCAAGGACACCTCTGCTTAAGAAAGGTCCAGACTGGTAACTGACCAAGGGTGAGCAGAACAGGGAATGTTTAGCTAGAGGCATTCAGGGTATTTTCTTGGTTTTGGTTCTGTTTTGGATTCCTTTGTGCTGAGCACATGTACCCCTCCTCCACCCCCCCCCATCCTGTAACTACCCAAGTTAATCCCAGAGAAGCAACTCTCTGTGTTTCTTAGCTGTCTTTTTAATTAAAGAACATTTATCCGTTTAACATAAGCTTTGTGTCTGTGTCTTAAAAGGCAAGAGGTTTTGTGTGCATGTGCCTGAGACTGCACAGCCAGCTACTAAAGGGGATTCAGTCCCTTTTTCAGCTTGTACTACAGCTAGGGTTCACTCGCTCTCCTGAGGGAGGAATAAGGGCGACTCAGGGTACCTCGCAAGAAGGAATTCCCAAGGGCTATTCTGGGGGACGTGGCTGTGCAAAACAGCAGTGGCATGCAGATAGCCATGCCCCTCATGATCTGTAGAGGGTCCATCCCTCAATCCTTCTGCCATGCTGCACTCCCCTGTTTTGGATGGAGCAGGGTGTTTCAAGTATATTTCAGTTCCTGAGACCTGGCACGCCTTCAGGGATGCCAACCATTTGTAAAATTATGGACAGTACATAGAAAAATATGCAAATTTCCTGCTGTCTGTGAGTCTGACATTAAAAGGAAATGGCTGTAAAAAATCTCTCCCTCCCCAGCAGCTGCCTGCTGTTCTGCTGCTGTTGCCGGCTTCCTCCTAGCAGTGGCCAGCAGCCTGTCAACTCCTGCCTGGGCCCCAGGTGCTGGCTTGGTCGCTGTGAGGGGCAGAGAGGGCCTGGTTCACTGACAGCTCGGGAGGAGACTCAATTTCAGTCAGAAAACTGTGGGAGGGGATCATAGGAACCACTCCCCACTGTGCATCCCAAAACAGGACATTAGTGTGACATTATGATACAATTATAATGAAATTGTATTATGTTTTTAGTGGTCAGTAAAAGGTTTACTTCAGCTATTCACATCAGTAAAAACTAAAATGACAAGTTGCAGAGGTGGCCATAGGCGATCAGGGACCCTAGGCGAAGGCCCATTGCTATAGGCCCCCACAGCTCCCATCTGCAGCTCCAGCTCCATGCTGCTATGCCCCTGTGGCCCAGGCCCCCCCAACACAGCCCCAGTTTCCCACTGCAATCTCCCCCTCCCCTCCCCATGTCTCTGACCCCTGCTGGCCCCAGCTCCCTGCTGCCGGCCCTAGAGCCAGCTGCTTCTTACTGCTCGAGACCCTAGGCATGCACCTACTTTGCCTAACCCAAAAGCCACCTCTGCCAGGTTGGCCACCCTGCATTTGGGCTGCATTCCCATCCCTGATCAACTCCACGTTCTCATTCATGCTGTCTTCCTCTCGCTGTGGGTGCCAGCGGGCCGTTCCATCTTTACACACTCCAGCAAGCTCTTGCTATCTGGGCAGATAGGTGGTACTTTGGAAGCCTCTTTCCATGTGCATTTTGTCCATCCCCAATCCACTCTACATGTTTTGAGGTAGTTTGAGCAAACGGGTGGGGGAAGCCGGGTTGAGCCATAAGCGGTTTCTATGTGGTACTGCCCTGCAGGACATTTTGCAGGGAAGAGGGTTAGCTGTAGAACAATGTCATCATTCCTAAGCCATTCCTCAATGACCTCTATCACCCCCTTTGCCCGAAGGGGGCAGTGTGGGCCAGTGAGTAGAGCATGGGAGGCAGGAGATTTGGCAGCTGGGCCGGGTTTTGCTTCTGATCCGCTGCGTGACTTGGGCCAACCTGTAACAACCATCCCTCTGAGTAGCTAGTGCAGGCAAAGATCTCCCTGCCCAGCTGAGTTCTGGGCTGTCAAAATCTCCTTTTCTCCCAAGTGGGCGGGAGGAAGGGAGCAGGCGGAGTTTAGCTGTTAGTGGTCGAGTTTTAACTGAGTTATACAAGCAACAAGCAAGGCTTGTAAGAACTTCCATGCACATGGCCAAGATGTACACTGGGAAATTAGTGGCTCCAGCCTGGGTCCATACAGGGAAGCCACTGCTACCTTACAGCTGTGATGTGCACCTATAGCTGGCAATCAACAGTAAACTGTTGGGGTTTCCTCTAGTGTTACTAGACCTCTGATCCTCTAATCCCATCAGCAGCATCCCATGGAGAAATGGCAGCCTCTCCTTTGCTCTGGAGGCAAATAGTGGGGAGATGATTTGGGTGGCAGGTACAGAAATGAGTCAGAGGAGTAACTCCCATGGGACAAGGGGAATAAGCTGTGACTACATGCAGACTAGGTCTGTAAGGAATAAATGGTCCAACAATGCCAGGGAAGCAGCCACAGCTGGAGAATGCTTATCCCTGGCTCTGTAAGGAGGAGTGCACTAAACCCAGGGTCACCGTGTTTGAAGGTAGGTGCCAGAACTGAGAAGCAGGAGGCCAGCCTGCATTACACTGGTCTATAGATTCCCTTGATAAAACACTTCCTTGGCAGGGGAACCAGTTGCCCAGGGCACATGCATGTGAGTTTGGTGGTGGCTTATTTTCCCCGATGATTCTTAAACCAGGGTCTGTCCCCTGTCTGTCACATTCATTCTGCATTAGTTCGGCGAGCTACAACACGGCCTCCTGCAGCTGGAAGTGGGAGCTTGACAGAAAGGAGCCCACACGCACAACAGCGTTTCCTGACTCTGGTTCTGTTGGTGATTCAGCCAATTGTAGCCCTGGGAGCTATTAATGCCCATCTCTGAGGAGCAAGAACGGTCACAAACACTTGCAGTGTACCAAAAATACTTTAATATACATGGAAAACAAACAAGGAGTTCTATGGCACTATAAAAACTAACAGATTTATTTATCGCATGAGATTTTGTGGGCACAATCCCACTTCATCAGATGAGTGAAAAAAACTAATATATACATTGGTTGCAGCTTATGGGTGCTCTTGCAAGGACATTTACGTCTGGGAAGACAACATAGCTGGCTGTGTTGCACAGTGTGTTCTCGTGTATGTGCACAGAGCTCACTTGCTTCATGGCTGAGCTGTCTGTCTGTCAGTGATGAAACAAGAACAGTCCAGTGTGGTATATGGAATTAAGAGCAAATTGATGAGCAGAGACAGCAGCAAACGCTAGAGTCTGGCGCGCCTCTGGGATGGTACGTTTATCTGTGGTTCCCAGAATCTGTGGTTTGATTCCTCTTTCCCTTCAAGATCTTGACTGCCCTCTTCACCCAAGGCTTGGAGGGGTCTGCACAGACCAGGCGCTCAGCCTGGGTCTTAAACCTGCAAATAGGAAAGCAAAAGAGCTCATTAAACAGAGACACCTTTGTATTTTTATTTAGAAACCACCTGCCTGTCCCTTCCTTCACATCACTTTCCTGCACCCTTGTCTGTCTTGTCTCATTAGATTGTAAAGTCTTGGGAAAAGGGACTATAATATTTATATTATAATATATAGTATATCCTATAATGATATAATATAATAAATATATAATATATATAATATATAATAAATAAAAATATATATAAGTACAGCGCCTAGCACAGGGGACCCTGACCTAGACTGGGGTCCTTAGATGCAATTATTAATAAATGCTGTACTGGCCATGTAGCTCATACATCCTCTTCAATATGGCTGGGCTATTAGCTTTAACAATATCCTAGAGAAAGGACTCCAAGCCATAATACTTCTGGCTATAACAGTGTTATTCCTTTCTCAAGAAAACCTTCCTTAACCTGACCCTGTGGCCTGGCAACAGCTGTCTCTATAACCTGATGTCATGGCTGGCATCACAACCTGGCAGCTTCTCTGGCTTCCCCTTGAGATACACTACAGTAGGACAATAGGAGAATCAGCAGTGAACGTTCTGTACTTACACAACAGCTGGTAAGTGACACTCGCTGGGAGTTGTGTAGAAATCCACCAGTTTAGAAACCTGAATGGGTCCAGTCACATAATCATAGCAACATTCTACAGGCGAACAAGAAGGTCTTCCTGCGAAAGAGAGAGTTAGTTAATATCACAGACATTCATAGACTCATAGGGTGCATCTACACTTACAAGTTAAGCTGATTTAAGGAGGCTTAGGTCGATTTAAACTACTCCACGTCCACACTGGGCTTTCCTTAAGTCGACATAAGGAAATGCTTAAATCGAGTTAATAAGATCTTGATTTAGGTAGACTTAAGCCAGTGTGGACGGGGGATTAGCACCTAAATCCACTTTATTAAGGCGATTTAAAGTGTTAAGTCGCCTTACTAAGGTCAAAAAGGGGCTATGGCTACACTAGAAAAGTGTAGTCGACTTTTGTTAAGTTGTTTGTTAAGTAACACGACAGCAGGATTATGACAATCAAATGGGAGACTAGCAACAAGAGCAGATGAACCTTCAGGAAATACAGATCCTATTTACATGCACATCTCCTTAATAAAAGAGGGAAAGAATAACACCGTAATGCTGTACTCAGCCTTGCTATAAGTAGGTGCAGTTTCCATTGAATTCATTCAGACTTGCACCTGCTCGGTTCAGAGCTGAATTGTGTCTAGTCTATTTTTCTCTAATATTCTTTTCTAAAATGGTTTGTACACTCCTCCCAAAAACCTATGCTGCAGTCCAACAGCCTCCTAATCCCAGACACTGGGGGCCAGAACCTTGGCTAGTAGAAATCAGTATAGCTCCACACACTTCCATGGAGCTACCCCTGGCTACACCAGCTAAGGATCTGGCCTCTGCTGCTGTATCAAGGTTTCTACTGACCTGTTGCATGTTGATAAGAAGCCACTAAGACAAAGGTGGCCAGGAGTGCTGTCCTCAGCCTGATCATGGTGACTTCAGAGTGGGTTTTCGTCTGATGTAGAGCTGTTCCTCTCTTCCCCTGGAAGCTGAGATAATAGATCTCAATGGGAAAGATGGGCAATTTATCCTGTTCATGCTGCTTACGCAAGCCATGGTTCAGAGAATTTCAGCAGAGTTCAGGAGGAAAAACAAGCCCAGAAAATGTGGTGAGATTCCAGAAAAAGTGTCTAACTTTAATTCATGAGGAAGGAAACTGGAGAACCACACAGGAAAACAGAACAGATCATTTCTGCATTCTGAGTAAAACAGCTAGTGATCTCCGAAAACCTGATTTCACACTCTGGCTGCTGCCAGATTTGGCTACCAGTTGCAGTGTGATTTCCCCACTCTGCTCCAGCCCCACAAAGTCTGTTCTGCACGGTCCAGCCGTTTCTTGGACAATTAAGATATTTTAGATAAACTGTCTCTGTAAGAGAAAAATCCCCAAAAGTCCAGCTTGAAATGAAGATACCACACACCCTGGTTTAACAACAACAGTGGCTTAATTTTGATTAAAGAATAAAACAAGTTTATTTAACTACAGGGAGAGAGACTTTTGAGTGCAAATACACAATAACATAAAGATAAATGTTTCTGGTTCTAAAACTTAACAAACTAGACATGACTCAAGGTAAAATCTTTACTGCATGCTTTCTTCAACTGTGCTGATTACCTTTCAGGTCAAAAGGATCTCTCCCAAAGTCAAATGTCAGCTTGTTGGTCCTCTTAGGAGGTGAAAAAGAGAGATTGATGGGGGAGATACTATGGGCTGTTTTTGTCCCTCTTCTTTGCCAAAGAGTGGCTACTTGACAAATTGTGGCCCATCAATTTTGACACCTGCCTGGAGGCATCAGCTTGTCCTTTATCTTTGAGAAGCAGGCTTGCTCACTCCCTGGATGTGTCCGATAACCACATTTTAGCCATAACTTCCCATATAATGTTGCTACATATACTTCACCATGCTATTATTGAGCAGTGAGTTATCACTGAATGAAAGCGCCCTGGCAGATCAGCAATCCTCTCTTCTCAGTCATTATAATGAACTTTATATTCTTAACAGATTGCATTTTGCACAGGTGGAAATGATGACATGATGCAGGATAGGAAGAAAATCAGAGCAGCAGGTATGGAGCAAAGTGATGCAGATTATCCTGTTTAGAGCTAGTGTACAATGTCTTGCAGTGACATACAGTGTTCCTTAGAGAGGAGAAGTTCCAGAGGGGTACCATGTTAGTCTAGTTCAGCAAAACAGAGAAGGAATCCTGTGACCCTTTTAAATACTAAAACATTTATTTATCACATGATCTTTCGTGAGTGTAATCTCACTTCACCAGATGCATGAAATGGAAGCTGTAGCATGTCAGGTGAGTAAATAAATGCAGAGAAAGGTAAGTCACAAGGTCAGTTCAGTCTTTTTCAGCAAACCAAACAAGTTGTTTTCATTCAAACAGTGTAGAACAACAAAGGAAAAGGTCCGAATGTTAAAAGGGAGGAAAATCACCTTTGGTAATGAGTGAACCCCCATGCAATAAATAAATTTGTTAGTCTTTAAAAGTGCCATAGGACTCCTTGTTTGTTTTTCTGAAGTAGACTAACTACGCCTTTGGAATTAATTCACAGATACTTTTTTAAGTAGAGAATATTAATGTATATTGTCCTTTGAAGTAAAACCTTCACCTCTCCTGCACCAAAGGTAATTAGTTGCATTAGCACATTAATAGACAGATTACATTGATAGGTCCATCTAGATATTAATGTTCCATTTTGAGGTCTTCAAACAGAACAATAGTAACAGACAGAGAATCAGTTCATTTACCTTGCTAACA
Organism: Pelusios castaneus; assembly: GCA_007922175.1. Classification (NCBI taxonomy): domain Eukaryota; kingdom Metazoa; phylum Chordata; order Testudines; family Pelomedusidae; genus Pelusios; species Pelusios castaneus. The sequence goes on from VOCT01036079.1 coordinate 12,553, forward strand.
TCTAACAAGATAGATGTAAAGATCATCAAGTAATTAACTCCTAACAACACATGCATATCAAAGCCTGGCCTACTTCAAACACTACCATTGTGTTTTTTAAAGGTTAGATTTGGGTCATGTATATTACAAAATGGCTTGGCCTTTTCATGCGTTGCATGACACAGGATATGAGACCTCACACCGGCCCCAGGCTGATGGACAGCAAGGGGTTGGCCAACAGCCCCAGCTAGACTGAGAGCGGTCACTTTGTCTGTAGAGGGGCAGGTGTGCCATGACTTGGGCAATAAAAAGGTCACCTTGGGCCAGATTCTTGGCTGGTGTGAATCTGTAGCTCCCCTGAAGCCCATACATCACTTTACACCACTGAGGATCTGGCCCATTGACCTTCGGAAGCAGACCCCAGCCCCACATTCCCTCCCCACCCCCAGTACACTGCCAGAAACTTCTGTTAGAGCGGTTATGCAACCAGCAGCTCCCGATGAGCTTTGTTCTCCCTTGGTTACATAAGCAGATTGCGGTGGAGGAGGGCAGGAAGAGTTGATTTGCAACCCCTTAGCCTAGAGAGCCTAGAGGAAGTCCCTGCACTGGCTGAAGTTTCCTTTTCATTTGAAGAGAGAACTCCACTTTGCAACCACGAAAAAAAAAATCCTAATTCTGCAAATAGGGAAGGGGAAAATGTGACTGCAACACCATTGTTTCCTTCCCTGTCTGGATGGAAACAAGGCACGGAATAGATCCAGCTCTATGGCCACCTCCTTAGGGAGATTACCTGCCTTGATCATCACAAGAACCACACCAAAATATGCAGCAACAGAGCCTTACCCATGTGTTCCCTTCCACCTGGGTTTTCCCTGTTTTCCACTTCTGTCTGTAGTCTCTCTGGGTGCCCCCCTGCCACCATGGACCAGTCCCAGGTCCACCTAGCCCCTACAACTAGACTTAGGCATCCAGTGTGGATGGTGTAAGTCAATTTGGCAGGGTCCCCTTTAAATCAACTTGATTTTTGAGTGTAGACATGATAAATCGACTTAGCTAATTTGACTTTAATTAACAAGTGTAGACATAGCCAATGAGTTTAGTGTTGAGACCCCCACTTTGAAAACCACTAAGGGCTGTGACTCTGCATGTCACACACCTAACTTTTAGGTGCAGGTTGACAGCTGTGAATGGGTAGCAGTATATGTGTCTCCCAGTCCCCAGCTGCGGGTAAACTATCTATTTTAGTATTCCAGGGAATGCAGGCCAGGCAGTGGCAGGGTAGGTTTTAAAGGTATAAACGCCATATTCCTCACATGTGCGGTGAGTAAATGCCATATTTCTCAAATGAGAAGAGGGTAAACTCTGCTAATGATGTTTCCCCTGGGCTATGCCACTGCACTATTTTAGTTAAATTTTTGTTTAAAAAAAAATCACACTTGATTTAAACCAGCACATAGTACACCTGAATACTCTCGATTCCATTTCAGTCCAAAGTTAGCATATGGGATGGCAAGCAGTTGCTCCATAGTTAAGCTGCCTTATGCTTCAATTACAGAAAGTTCTTGTATCTTTTTTAAGAAGCCATAAGTTTATTCTTCAAAATATGGGAGAAAAGACCAAGCCCTGGGACTAGCGAGATCCTTTTTCCTGACATTGTGTCAGGTTCCACCATGTCAGACATGTTTTAGTGGAAAAGTATAAACCGTGAGTTCAAGAACTCAAATCCTGCTTGGGTGCGTCTACAATTGTAAATTAAGTCGACTTAAGCTTGCTTAAGTTGATTTAATTTACTCTTCATCTACACTACACTTTCCTTAAGTCGACTTAAGCAAGCTGCTTAAGTCGACTTAAGGAAAATTAAGTCGACTTTATAAAACCTCCTTTTAAGTCGACTTTTGCCTTAAGTGGCGTGTTGGAGGTGGAGGAGGTTTCTGGCAGGATGCCCTTGTTATACTTTATCTTCACTTGCTATTCTCTGCCTGCCTCCCCTTCTGGCCCAAAAGTTTCCAATCTCCTGCCCTGCTGCCTGGCTGTATCTGATCAACTACAGGTGCTAACAAAGAAGCAGAATTACTCAGATATTCTATGAAAGTGTTTTATGAAAATACCTGGAAGTAAAATGATGTTGGCAAGCTCTCCTGTCAGATGACATTCCCCCTGGTGTCAAGAGCTGGCCCAAATCCTATCCACCAGATAAGTTTGCAAAACAGCATTTAGTTTAGATCCACAGTTCTCACCAAAGCACAGAGCTATATGCTCCACTGTAATGCAGAGGAGTGACATTTTCCCCTGGAACTGTCGCCCCATAAGACCCTTCTGCAGTAAAACACAGCCCAGTCCTTTGTCTCCATTAAGAGGAAAGCTGTGTGAATGTTCCCAGCTGTGATAGGAAATGGGAACAAGGTAAGCTTCCAGCTCCATCAAAGTTGATGGGAACTTTGCTATTGACTCCAGATTTCACCCATAGCCTTGTTGAACCCAAGTAAAACAGATGCATGGCCACTCCTCTCAGCTCAATCAACAAGGGGGATGTTATCTGTCAACTAGGAGATCGATAAGCTGCTGTTGGAATGACTTGAGGAGGGTTGACATTTTATTCATATTGTGCATAAACAACCTGAGGTGACTGCATCTGTATCAGCCTGGTGGG
>ML685987.1:0-16085 GCA_007922175.1 Pelusios castaneus
TGGAAGCCATTTTATTCCTTTCAGGCTACAAAGGAGTGAGAGGCGTGACCAGGAGGAAGCCTACCTTGAACAGGCTGTGGGGGTTAGACAGCCAGGGCGTCCTGCTGCTAGGCCAGCCAGGCAGCCTTTGCAAAGACCTCCTAGGACTAACAAAAAATGGAGCTTCTGGACCTTCCATATATAGTGGCCAGTCTGGACAGTCACGTGAATCAGGGTCCTGAGCTGCCATGGGATAGTCTCCTTGTGGAAAATGTGGGAGCAAGTTATAGACCTAAAGAGAAATGCAGACAATGTCAGCCACAAAATGAAGACAAGAGTCATCCTAGGGCCAGCTCCTGCCCCTCCTCTCATTAATGCATCATCCCACAAACCTCCCCTACCACCACTGTCTTAGCTCTTGCCTGGACACCTCCTTCCACTCTGTCCAGCACCCACTCCCGCATTTGCCCCAGCCCCCTACCTCCACCCAAGCCTCAGCAGCCATCCCTGTAATGTTGAATCTTTGGAACAGCTTGTATTAAGGAAGAAATCAGCAGGAAAGATAGAGCGAGAGCCAGTCTATGTTTATGTCTCATTTATTTAACAAACACTAAAACCAACCAGGACTGGCTGAGTTAACCCCTAATAATCTAATGCTATTACTATGACAACATGTGAGCTGGGTTGCCAAGGCAACCCAGGTAATTAGGTGAGACACTAAAATATACAGCAATCACATCCCCTCCATGGGCACCTGTAACCCTAAGATCCCCCATGCCAGCTGGCAGAGGGCCCGCCATAATATGACTCACCTCAGACCTGAGCCGGTCAGTACCCCGAACATACTCATGGCTGGATTTATATCTAGAGGCTGTCATGTAAGTGATCAAACTACCTGGGGACATGCTGCTCCCGAAATGGCTGGGTGAGGTGTCTGGGAGGTGTGTGTGTGTGAAGAAGTAGAGACGTGTGCTAGAAGCATGTTCTTAGTGTGTGTTTGGGGGCCATGCATGCACCACATCTGTCCTTGCCAGAGGCCTGGGAACCACCCCTTCTCCCCCATCCTGGTCTGCCTGGCTTGGGAAAAGGTAAGGGCAAGGACAGGCTTTTTCACACAAGATGAGCAAACCAGCCAGCTCACAGGCAGCCAAGGGACCATGTTAGTGAGAGCACTGGGGGCCTGAACCCACCCAGCCCCCCCCAGGAAGTCTTCCTGGCTCTGGAGACGCAGGTAATAGAAGGTATGAGGAGGAGCAAAGAGACATTCTTGTTTCCCATCACTTAGGTGGCTTGCTAAGGCAGAGACAGGTTCCGGTAAAAAGAGAATTAGGTTTGGGATCCTAGGAAGTGTGTGTCTGTAACCAGACTGGCCTCTTTCCCCCTTGTTTGGTATCCCTGAAATCTCTGGTGTTTGTTACAGAATCTGTCCTGAGCTGTGCTAGAAACCACCTCAGCTGTTAGACCGCAGGGAAGGGTGAGTCTCCAGCCAGCCAGCAGGCTGGTGTGTGCTGCCTCTTTGGAGGCTGGGAACCTAATCATTTCAGTGAGCATCCGTGTGAGGGACAGGACACTGGGGGAGAGGTCTCTGGGACCTGGCTCACCGATGTTTCCTTCAGGGCATGGTAAAGGCAGCAGAGTATCAAGGCATTTGCTGGTGAGCTGACAGCCTAGTGTGGCAGAGAGAGACATACAGGCCACTGTCCAGCCAAGCTCACCTTGCAAAGGCAGATGGGTAACACAGTGGCTGCCAGTTCTGTGCTGCCCTGAGGAGAGCATCACAGTCAGCATCTGCCCCTTCACAGCCCCCATTCATCCCTCAGCACCCAGCCTCATCCCCTATAGAGGTATCTGTCCCTGGACCTCCCCAACCAAGGCCTACAAGAGTGACCCATGACTCCTGGCGCACTTGGAGGACATGGGGTGGGGCAGGGAATGGCTCTTAGCACCCTCTCCCTGACTGTGTCTGGATCACAGAGAGACTTTGTGGGTGGTAGTAGCATACACGGATGTGTGCATCAGCTCCTGGCCTATTCAATCCTGTCCCCTGCTACTCCATGGGGTTCAGGAGGCTTCATTGGCCATGTGCAGAGTCCCATGAGCTCCTGGATAGTAGGTGCCAGCGACAGGCTGAGTGTGATTCCTTATCATCACCAGGCAGGGGAAAATCTGGACACCAGAGACGAAGCTGGAGCCTTCCATAATGCACCTGGCCAGCTGTCCCAAGCTTTCTGTGGGGAGCATGAAATTCTCCTGCCCCTGGGACCAACTCTGCCCTGGAGTTCAGCTCTGCTCACCTTGGTCATTATCTCAGCTTTGAACTACATGCTCCCAGCCAGAGCCAGGGAGGATGGGGCAGAAGAGGGCACTGCAAGGGCTGATGGGAGAACAGGCAAGGAAAGCAGGGACCACACAGAGCTGAGGAGGTGGGTATCAAGTGCCATGGGAACAGCCCTCAGATCGGTGAGAGGTGGCCTTCAGGGCCTTCACCCAGTGGAGATGCATCACCACCCCCCACCTTGCAAGGGTGTGGGACTCACAGGGTCGGTAGTGGGGGTCGGGTGAGTGGCAGGCCTCTCTGGACTCACCGTGTTGATGCTGAGCTCAGCCTCAGGCTTCATGAGTAGCACGCTCTGATCCACGGCACGGATGGCGCACAGGGACCCAGGGGCAGCCTGCACCTGCAGCTGCAGCTTTGAGCCTGGCAGGGCCCGGTCCTGCGAGAAGGCCAGCTTCACCTGGAGAGGGCACAGGGCATCATGTTAGGGGGAGACACCCCAGGGGCAGGAAACACTGTCCCAGTCAGGGGCAGGGGCTGGAGGAAGAGCTGGGGCTTTGGACGTCAGTGGTGGGGGCAGGGGCAGAAGGGGAATTTGAGGCAGCCCAGGTTCATTCAGCGTCCCTGTGGAGCTGCAGTTGCCAGAGAGAGTGTATGGTGGAGGGGAGTTGGGGGTGCAACAAGCCTGGACATGCTCTAAGGTCAGGGAAGGGAGGGGCCGAGGACACCTGCTGATGGCTGTAGTGAAGGCTCCAGCTAGGGGGCAGGCAGCGATTCTCCCACCCACTCCCCAAAGGATCCACTGCCCTGAGCCCCAGGATCACCTTGTTCAGGAGGCACTTGTCTATGGACAGCAGGGCGCTATCGGCAGCCATCTCTCCACTAGGCAACACCGTGTAACCCAGCACCTTGGCGAAGGGCGCCAGATCAGCGCCAATGGGCAGCTCCACAGTGAAGGAGCCCATCAGCCCTAGGGATAGTGGGGAACACACAGGGAAACTCAGTCCCAGCCTGCAGATCCCCCTCCCCTAGCCCAGCCCCTGCTCAGGGTGCTCAATCTCCCATCAGCCCCGGGCATAGGGACCTCCCTGCACAGACCTCTCTGCTGCCACCTACCATCCTCCGCGCTGAGGTCCAGCCTCTTCTGGAGGATCCTAGCAATGTCTCCCTTGGCCACGACCTGCAGAGGAGGAGATAGGGGTCACTGAGCTGATGCTATACAGGGGCTGAGAAACGCCTCAATGTGGGGATAGCCAGGTAGGCCCTAGTCAGGGCAGGGAGCAGCCTCCACCCCATGGACTGAGCCAGCTTATGGCATGGTGGGCAGGTGAGAACATTCAGACACTAGCAGCCCGCGTAGTGGACTCAGCACCCCTTGGAGGAGAAAGTCCCAATTCCCATTCCCTTGTCCCCCACCGAGCCAGCCCCTGCTTTGGGGCCAGACTGGAACCAGAGCCTCCGAGAGGGGAAAGAGGTTACTCACCTTTTGCAGTTCTGTGTAAGTTCTGGAATAGCCTTCCAAGGGGAGGAGTGGGGGCAAAAAATCTAGCTGGTTTAAAAACTGAGCGTGATAAATTCATGTAAAGGATGTTATAATGGGAAAACCTAGCTTGACAATTGAGAGATCTTTGGCTCCTGGGTTAAGTTCTGAATTATTACAGAGAATTCTTTCCTGGGTGTTTGGCTAGTGAGTCTTGCCCACATACTCAGCATTTAACTCAGGGGTGTCAGATACTGCCGGTGCCAGACACAGCCCGCAAATCTCTTGCATACGGCCCATGACTGCACTCTGCAGGACCACACTCTCTCCCTAAGGAAGGTCTTGTGGTATTGCGGAGCGCAGTCTCACATACCCAGCAGTCTGCAATGCTGCGAGAGTGTAGGCCCTAGTACTTCAATGTATGTATATACAGCCCACTTGAAGTACATTTAAGTCAAATCTGGCCCACTGTAGCAAATGAGTTTGACACCCCTGGTTTAACTGACTGCCATATTGGGGTCGGGAAGGAATTTTCTCCCAGGGCAGGTTGGCAAAGGCCCTGGGTGTTTTTTGCTTTCCACTATAGCATGGGGCATGACTCAATTGCTGGTGGAATCTCTGCACCTTGAAGTCTTTAAATCATGATTTCAGGACTTTAATAACTCAGTCGTAGGTTAGAGGTTCATTACAGGAATGGGAGGGTGGGTGAGGTTCTGTGGCCTGCATTGTGGAGAAGGTCAGACTATGATCATATTGGTTCCTTCTGACCTTAGAGTTTATGAGTCTCTGAGGATGAGTAACTGAAGTTCTTCAAGATGTGTGTCCCTGTGGGTGCTCCACCTTAGGTGCCATCATGTCCTTGCATCATTGATTGGAAATTTTTTGCTAGCGGTGCTCATCTGGGTTGTGCATACACCACGGCTGTCTCATGGCAATGCTGGCACCCTTTTTGGAGAGTGCATGACCCAAACCCTTCAGTTCCTTCTTTACTGTGAAGGCCAGCATGTGAGTCTGAAGTAGAGGGGAGGAGGGCGGGTGATGGAGCACCCATGGGGACACACATCTTGAAGAACCTCAGTGACTGCACAGGATGAGTAACCCTCTCTTTTTCTTTTAGTAGTCTCCCTGTGTGTGTTCCACCTTGGGTGGCTTCCAAGCAGTGCCCCTGATTGGTTGGAGGGTTTTCAGAATTGTTAGGCTATATTGATGAGCACACTGAGAGGCCAACTGCAGCATGTGTCTGTGATGTCTGCTCAATTGCATGGTGCTTGACAATAGTACCGGAGGAAGTAAAAGTAGCAGCCTTGGAAGTTTCAGTAATTGGTACGTTCCTTAAAAAGGCTGTGGAGGTGGATATAGCTCTCTTCAAATGTGTTCTCATGGGTTCAGATGATGGAATGCCTAATAGTTCATAGCATCTTTGGATACATCCTGAGATCCACTTTGACAGCTTTTGTTTTGATACGGCTGCTCCCATGCATTTATCCACAACAGATACAAAGAGCTTAGGGGTGGAACTGAATTCCTTTGTTCTGGCAAGATAAAAGGTTAGGGCACATCATACATCTCGAGTGTGAAGTGCATCTTGGATGTTTGTATGTAGTTTTGGGCAAAAAAACAGGCAAGCGGATCGATTGATTCAGGTGGAATAAGGATATGACTTTGGGGATACATTTTGGCCATGACCTCAAAATTACCTTGTCTTTATGAAGAACTGTGTAAGGTAGCAAAACAAACAAGGAGTCCTGTGGCACTTTTAAAGATTAACAAATTTATTTGTCGCATGAGCTTTCTTGGGAGAAAATCCCACTTCGTCAGACACTTCGAAGATGGGGAACTTACTTACTTACTTCTGTAAGTTCCCCATCTTCAAAGCATCTGATGAAGTGGGATTTTCTCCCTCGAAAGCTCATGCAACAAATAAATTTGTTAGTCTTTAAAAGTGCCACAGGACTCCTTGTTTGTTTTGCTGACTAAGAATAACACGGCTACCCTTTTGGAACATGTGTAAGGTAGGTTTGCCATCAATACTCCTAGTTCTCCCACACATCTTGCAGGTGTTATTGCAACTAGAATGCTGCCTTCATGGACATGTATGAGAGGGAACAGGTTACTTATGGCTCGAATCGTGGCTTGGTAAGTGTTTTTAGTATGATTATGTTGGCATAAGTGGACAGATTTCTGGGTATATGTTTTGTAAACCAGTCATGAAATATTTTATCACTGGGTATGTGAAGACTATGCCATCACCCATAAGGTTGTGGAAGGCTGTGATGGAAGCAAGGTGTACTTTTATAAAGCTGGTTGTCAATCCCAGGATAATCAAGGACGTGTGTAAGAGATGTGGCTGTTGGAGAGATTTTGGCCTGTCAAAACCAAGCGATAAATTTACACCACTTTTGAAGACAAGTCTTCCTCATGGCAGTTTAGTAACATGTTTTACTGGTTCTGAGCATCTCTTGATGGAACCAATGAGGAACCAGGCTGTGAGATGTAGTCTTCTGGGATCTGGCTGAATGGTACATTCCCTGTTCTGGGAGAGGAGATCTTTTTGTGGTGGCAGACGAATTGGTTTTCGAACTGACATCTGGGTGAGATGGGTGAACCACTGCTGTCTGAGCCACGCTAGAGCTATTGTGACCGTGGCTGCATCGTGATGTATCTTGAGTAGGGTCTTGTGTACTAGAGGGACTGGCGGAAAGGCATAGAGTAGGTTCGCATTCTAGATAAGTGGGAAGGCATCTCCTTTCAATCCTTTGTCTGTGCCCCCTCTTGAACAAAAGGTGGAACATCTGTAGCTGTACAGGGTAGCAAAGAGGTCCAGACTGAGGTAACACCACTGTTGAAAAATTCATTCCAGGGGATCGGGGCATAATTCCCACTCATGATCACCGTTGAAAGTTCTGTTGAGGAAGTCTGCCATCATATCTTGGTTCCTGGGTATATGCCGCTGAGATTGTGGTATTGCTGTTTATGAATCAGGTGCATAATTTTATTGCTTCTGTGTAGGGGGAATTGGATCTTGCTCTCCCCTTACAATTGATATAGAATATACATGCTATATTGTCTGTCATTCTCTTCACATTTGTTCTTTAATAGATGTTGAAAATGTAGACAGGTGATGCATACTGCTCTTAGTTCTAAAAGATTTATATGAAGGATTGACTTGTGCATTGACCATTTGCCCTGGGGCATATAGTCCTGGAAGTGGGCTCCCCACCTGATAAGAAAAGTGTTGGTGGTTATCATGACCAATGGCGGGTGTTGCAGGAGTGGTACACCCTCTGTGAGGTGTTGAGGTTCCAGTCACCAGTTCAGTGATTGTTTGACCCTGAGGAGTAATGTTATTATTTTTTGTTTACAGTATTTGTGGGTCTGTATATTGTGGCAAGCCACAGCTGTAGGGGCCACATGTATGTCTGACCATACAGGTGGTCACCACCATGTGACCAAGTATTTGTAGACATGTTCGAAAGTTGTAGGTGGTTTTTTTTGGTCTGGAGGATAAAAGATCTGCTACAGTATTGATCCTTTGGCTTGGTAGGTATGACCCGGCTGCACGGGAGTCTAGATGTGCATCTATGAATTCTATGTCTTGGGACAACTGTAGAGTGACTTTTTGGTGTTTATCATAAGTCCTAAGCTTTTGAATAACATCACTGTAAACGCACTGATAAGGTAGCTTTCTCTTGGTTATGAGTCTTTATCAGGCAATCATCCAAGTAAGGAAATATGATGACTCCTTGTTTTTGTAGATGCACCACCACAACTGCAAAGACTTTGGAAAAAACCTTTAGGGTGGTGGAAAGGCAAAAACACAAAACTGTATAGTGATAGTGATTGTCTTGAAGCATAAATCTTAGGAACCTTTTGTGAACAGGATGAATTGAGAAGTGGAAATATGCAACTTATAGATCAAGGGCTATGAACCAGTTGCCCTATTCCATAGCTGCGATAATTGTAGACAAGATTATCATTCTGAATTTTTGAGTTGTTACAAATTTGTTTAGTTTTCTGAGGCCCAGGTTTGGCCTCCAGCCACCTGTTTTCTTTTGGGTCAAGAAGTATTATGGGGGAATGTGTTCTATAGCCCCTCTTTGTAGCAGGTGATGGAGTTCCTGCTGTAGTGATTGTTTGTGAGAGGGGTCCCTGAAAAGGCACTGGGAAGGGGGTATGGAAAGTGGGTATGGAAGTAAAGGGGATTGTGAATCCTGATTTGATGAGTACTAGGACCCATTTGTTTGTGGTAATTTTTGCCCAAGATTGGTAAAAATAAAAAAGCATAGCTGATGGTGATGGATGGATCTTGTCTGCTCTGAAACACGGGGGAGATCATTTTATTTTTAATCAAAGGAGAGATCCTCTACCATTGCCTGGAGTGGCTTGGATAGATCAGCTGAGTGTAACCATGAGGATCTTTGCATGACTACCACCATTGTGACTGTTCGGTCACTGTGTCTGCCATATCGAGGGCAGCTTGGAGCACTGTTCTGTATATTAATTGCCCAACCTGTAGGAGAGCACAGATCTGCTGTTTTTTGTTCTCTGGTATGCAGTCCAAAAAGATCATCTAATTTGGTGTAATTGTTGTGGTCATAATTAGCTAGGAATGCCGCATAGTTTGCCACTCTTAAATGAAGGGTTGACAAGGTGAAGGGTTGTCAAGGTCTTTTTCCCCAGGAGATCCATCTTTTATTTTCTTTATCACAGGACGGGGATCTATTGAAGTGTTGCTTATTGCTCTGATTAGCATCTTCCACTACCAGGGAGTTGGGTGGAGGGTGAGTGAAGAGGCATTCAGAGTCTTTGTTGGGGACATAATATTTTTTGCCAGCCCTTTTGCAGGTGGGAGGGATGGTGGTAAGATGTCTGCCAGATGTCATTGGCGGGTTCTAATAAAGCATCGTCCATAGGGAGGGCAATTCTTGAAGAAGCCTTAGTTTGCAGTATCTTCATTAGTTCAGGGTGAGATTCCGCTACTTCCTGTAGTAGAATCTCCAGACTCTCCACTACCCTTTAAAAAAATCTTGAAATTGTTTGAAGTCATCCATCATGGTTGGAGTCAGAGGAATTATGGCTTTATCCAGTGAGGATGATGAACTATATTGGGGTGAAGTTGTGTCTCATTGCACACTGTCTTCAGTGCCCTCACTTATCTTCTGTTCCACTGGTATTAGAGTGAGTTTGGCAGGAAATGAGGACCTGTGTGCCTGGGAAGTAGATGGTCTGCTAAGAGAAAGACAATCATGCATCCCATCCAGGACAGTAGGTTCAATAGGAAGGTGGAGGACCATACAATGTGGTCCATAGCATGGATAGGGTGGAGCATGGGCATGGTGACACACTCAGTGATGTTGCACTGTAGAGGAGGGCAATTGTAGGGAAAAGGTGTCTTGTTCTCCTTCAAAATCGTCATCACTTGAAAAGGAAATTGGTGAGATGGTCCGCTCTCAGGAGAACTGCGTTGGTGATTTGCCAGTACTGTGTAAGGAAGAGATATGTGATGAAGATAAGAACTCCTCCTTGATACCGTGATGTTTGCACTCTTTGGTTTGCTTGTGCAATGTTGGTGTCATTGGTGCTGTGGCTGGTGAATATGCCATCGCTGGCGTCAGTGCTGGAGGGATGTCTGTGCCCTCTATCAGTGCAGGTGTGGCACATATCTGCAGTGACGCTACTTGGTCAGCAGCAGTTATTGGTGCCATGGTTACTGTTGACACCACTGACTGTGTTGGTGCCAGCAAGGTGGCAGTTTTCATGGTCTTATGAATCGTTATTTTTATTGGTGCCAGATAGGGTGAGCTGATTTTGCTCTGTGCTCTGCAGCAGAGGTAGAAGGCTTTTTAGACCCCTTGCCAGACTGAATACCTGAGTATCCAACAACAGAGTCCTGTGGCACTTTTAAAGACTAACAGATTTATTTATCGCATGAGCTTTTGTGGGAGAAAATCCCACTTCGTCAGACGCTTTGTTGTGTGATCTGTAGTTGCTGGTGAGTATCCGTTTAAGATTAGGGGGCTGTCTGAAAGCAAGGAGAGGTCTGTCTCCCAAGGCTTGAGAGAGTGAGGGGTCATCTTGTAAAATAGGCTGTAGATCTTTGATGATGTGATGAAGAGGTCTGGCTTGGGGGTTGTAGGTGGTGACCAATGGCGTTCTGTGGTTGTTTTTCATGGGCTTCAAGATCTACAGCCTATTTTACAAGATGATCCCTCACTCTCTCAAGCCTTGGGAGACAGACCTCTCCTTGCTTTCAGACAGCCCCCTAACCTTAAAAGGATACTTACCAGCAACTACAGATCACAGAGCAGAAACACTAAAGCAGGAACACAGCCCTGCAGCAGACCACGCTGCCAACTTTGCCCTCATATCTACACTGATGACACCATCACAGGGCCTAATCATGCCACCTACTCCATCAAGGGCTCATTCATCTGCTCATCCACCAATGTGATTTATGCCATCATGTGCCGGAAATGCCCCTCTGCCTTATATATTGGACAGACAGGACAGTCTCTGCGCCAAAGAATCAATGGACACAAATCTGACATCAGAAATTGCAACACTGCAAAACCAATAGGGGAACACTTCAACCTCCCTGCTCACTCCCTTGACGACTTGTTAATAGCTGTGTTGAAACAGATGAATAACAAATCACAGCTTCAAAGAGAGACTGCAGAACTCAAACTTATATGCAAATTTGACTCAGTTGTCTTGGGGTTAAACAGGGACTATGGATTTTTCTCGCATTACAACAAGTGATTTGACCTCCCCCTTCTCTATGTGCTGTTCCCCAGTGTTTTGAATCCTAACACCTATTTTGATTTGCTGTTACAGCCTGACCTGATGCTATGTCATACACTCCCCTGCATTTAATTTCCTCCCACTCTGTAACTTTCCTATCTTCAAAGAGTCTGACGAAGTGGGATTTTCTCCCACGAAAGCTCATGCGATAAATAAATCTGTCAGTCTTTAAAAGTGCCACAGGACTCTGTTGTCTTTCTACAATAGACTAACACGGCTACCCCTTTGGAATTTGAGTATCCAACAGTCACTTTGGTACCAGTTGCAGTGATGAATGAACTGGAAGATTTCCTCTTTTTATGAGAGCTTATGGTGCACTGAGATGTTGTTTTATGGAAGTCTTCTCTTGTAAGACTGATTTACCTTGCCCTGGCTCAGAGGCAGGTCTGAGAGACTGGACTGTTCCATCAAAAGTAATTTAAAACGTAGGTCCCTCTCCCTTCTAGCCCTGGAGGTCAAGTTCTTGCAGTGATGGCATTTCTGTGCTATTTGACACTTTCCCAGGCACTTAATGCAGACTGAATGGCCATCTGATGTGGGCATGGCATCAGGCATCTTTTAAAATCAAGAGAACCTGGCATATCTCCATTGATAAATAAAATGGAAACTAATATAGTGGGGAGAGAGGGCAAGGATTTTTTTTTTAAAGAGGGACAATTAACTAGGAAATAATGAAAGAAAAACGAAGAAAACTGACAAAAGCTAGCTACTTATCTAACATAGGGAAAATAGTTTTGATGAACTGAGACACCGCTAGAAAGTCTCTGAGCGCAGACAGCTGAAAAGAAACTGAGGGGGTCTGGTCACATGCAGGCCCAAAAGGGTGCCAACTGTAACATGCAACAGCCACAACTCAGGTGAGTATTAACAGCACAAGTCTCTGATGAATGATGTGAAGATGCACTGGCACCTAAGGTGGAGAACCCACAGGGACGCTACTCAAAGAACAAGCAGGGGAGATGCCCCATCCTTATCTAGACCAGCCCTTGTCAATCAAAGGATCTTTCAGTTCCCGGCTGATCTGTCACGGTTCACAACACGGATTACACACCTTGCGTTGTCATTCACTCGCTCGCTCACTGGCTCGCTCGCTCACTCACTCAGGACTCACCAGGAAGATGAAATCCAGGTTCTTAGACCCACTCCCCAGGGCCTCTCTAGCAATGACGTAATCCACCTGAAGTTGCTGAGCCCGGTCGCAGGGCAGCTCCCCTCCCAGCGAGCGGATCTTCAGGAAACTCTGGCTCTCAGAGTAGAAGGGCCGCAGCTCACGAGTGGCATCCGGGTATCTGGGAGAGACTTTCCCATGCACATAGCTGGGATTCTCCTCCTTGAAGTGCCCCTGGGGACAGAGAGAGCGATGGGGATCACAGGGGGGCAGGCGCCTGGCACAGGACTGGAAAGCTGCCGGGCAGGGCAGGTTCTGATTGTGCTGACTGAGCTCACCTTCCAGGCCCCGTGTCTGTAAGAGGGACGGTGGAAAGCCCCAGCGGTTCCAATGGGGCAGCCACAGCTGCAATGCAGCCCTGCAGCTGCTGCGACCAGCTCTGGTGCCCTTGTACAGAGGGCAAAGGTGCCTAGGCCAGCCCACAGGGGGCTCCCTTCCTAACACAACCCCACCCAGAAACATTAATGAGAAGACAAGTGGTGGCACTAAGATTCCATTCGTGCCACCCCATTGGTGGCCCTGCTGGGGGGTTCTGTCCCTTCCCCCACCCAATGTCTGTCCTGACTGGTCAGCCTGAAAGCTGTTCGGGGCACAGATTTGTTTGCTACTCTGAATGCGTACATCACCCAGCTCAATGGGTCCCTGATCCTGGCTGTTCCTCGGGCACTACTGTAGGAAACATCATAACGCACTGAAAGAAGAATAGAGGCTGGGAGCTGGGTCCCCACTGGGGCTCCAATCCTGTCGCTACCTTCAGAGTGACCGTCCCGGTCCAGCCGAAGGTATCCAGCTCAAAGGAGGCTCTGCCAGACTCGTCCGTCAGGAAGGCCTGGTTCTTCCTCACGTCTCCATAGCTAACGAAGAGCTGCAGTGTCTCATTCTTCAGCACAGAGCCGTCTGCCGCCTTCAGGAGCATCTGAGCCAAGAAACAAAGGGGAAAATGCACAACTGGGCTTGCACCCTCCTGGGAGAAGGCAGGACTGGAACAGCCAGGGGTCTTGGACATCAGGTTTGAGGGGTATCTGGAAAGATGGGGTGGGGCAGGTACAGGCCTAGGATAGCAAAGTATGCTGGGGGCAGGAGTGGTTGCTGAGCTAAGCACTGAGGGTTGCTGGTAATCTCATTACTTTGCCAGTGTAGGGGATCCCAGTCTTGTAGGTAGAGTCAGCTTCCTCAAAGGTCACCGTAGCAATTTCAGACACAATGTTGCAGCTCTTGGTTCCATTGAGCTCCACACCTAGTAGGAGAAGGAGGAAGGATGATAAAAGGAAGGTGCCAGCAACACCAGGGTCCAGAATGCGTCCCAGATTTCCCTCCACAACAAGCCACATAATGTTTCTCCCCTTCTAGCTTTGGACTAGGGGGTGTGATTTTGGGAGAATTTGCGAGGTGTGCAGCTAGGGAGCCTGGAAACTTGAAAATTTAGATTCACCTTCCCACACCAGCCCCTTGACATTTGCCAGCAGTGTCTCCTTGCTCTGTGGCCCTTTTCCCAGCACAGGGTTCTTTACTGAACAGCCCTAGAGCCTACCCCACACACAGGGCTCTCAGAACGGGGTCATGCCCCCAGAACTGCTGTGTTCAGCAGAGCCCAAGGACCCATTGCCATTCGGACCCGCTCTCCTCAGGCCACTTCGCCAGCACTGGTTCCAGCACCTGACGGGTAACCTTTTAGCCAGCCTGCAGCTAAAGTTTTCAGACAAATGGGTATTGACTGCTCTGGAAAACAGGGTTCTTATGGATTAAGTGTGGCATTATCTAGGTTCATAACTCAGGGTGCATCTACACTTGTAAATTAAGTCAATTTAAGCTTGCTTAAGTCGACTTAATTTACTCTGCGTCTACACTACAGTTTCCTTAAATTGACTTAAGCAAGCTGCTTAAGTCGACTTAAGGAAAATTAAATCGACTTTATTAAACCTCCTTTTAGTTCGACTTTAGGCTTAAGTTGACTTTTTAAAGTCGACTTAAGCCAGTGTTGACTTGGAGTAGCCCTAAGTCGACTTAGGGCTACTCCAGGACTCCCCCACTGCCCTCCCTGCCAGGGGAGGCACAGGGGGAGCCTAGCATGCCCCCCCACAGGGCAGAGCCCTGCCCACCCTCCCCTATGCTCTGCCAGGGTCCCTGTCCCCCTTTGCCCCATTGTAACCATGTACAATGGAGCAAAGGCTGAGCCCCCTGGCACTGGGCAAGGGGTGCCCCCCCTGCCACCGTGGACCTGCCCTAGGTCCCCCTAGCCCCTAGAAGTCGACCTAGGCGTCCAGTGTGGATGCTCTAGGTCGACTTTGTAAGTTTCCCCCCCTAAGTCGACTTTAAATTTAGGTGTAGACATGCTAAAGTCGACCTAAATTTACAAGTGTAGACATAGCCTCAGTGATTAGCATTTGCAGTGATTCAGGACCAGAAACACAGGCTGGACCTTTCACTCCAGTCTGTGCCAACTCAGACCAAAGCCAGAGGCCACCCAAGGGAGGGTGTTTAGCCTGTTTTTATCGTTCCTCTGGGAGGAGGTTATGGGGCCACAATCAGTTTATTTTCAGTGTAAATATAAAGACCTGAGCCATCATGGCACAGACTGGAAATGCTGAGCTGCACCATGATGGGTTGTGATGGGAATTAGTTCCAAGAGACCTCCCTGTGCTTGACAGGCCATGGGGAGAGGCCAGACAATAGTTCTCCTCAGCCCCCAAACACACACACTAGAATCACCATGGGACACATCAATACAGCAGACTCATGAGGATCCCCACACTCAGTCCCCATCCCAGAGTATTGCAAGGAGCTCAGCCTGGGAAGTGAAGCCGACTGGCTGATCAGGGCCGGTGAAGTCACTAGTCTGTCTAGAAGAGGTGGGTGTCTTCCCGGGGGGCACATCTACCTGGAGATGTCTGGCTGGGTATGTTTGATTATAATACATGTGTGCACTAGATCCCCCCTCCTGTGGTACCACATCAGACCAGTGGTCCAGAAGCCCAGAGTCTCATCTCTGACAATAGCTGATGCCACATACATCAGAGGAAGGTGGCTGTGCCCAGCTGTATCCAGAGCAGGGGACTCCCTGCCAGGTCCTGGCTGGGAGCAGCCTTCAACTGAAGCAGTGGAGCAGATCAGAAGCTGGTTGTCATTTCAGCCAATGTTAAAGATGGGGCCGACCCAAACCCCAGCTGTGAGCAGCCTAAGCTGTGGGAAGTTCAGCTCTAGGTGCAGATCTGAGCTGACACGAGGACTTGGTCCCTGTGAGGGGCTGAACTGGAATCCAAACCCTGCCCAGTGGCCTGGGCCCATCTCCAGAGCAGCTGGGTTAGAAATGACATTATCAGATGTGCAACAGAGGCCCTCTGCCTCTAGGGGATCCCTGTCGTGGGCCGTGCGTGTGTGTGCTCAGCAGCACACAACAGGCTGGGTTAAACCTCACTGAGGCTGTTGCCTGAAACTGCCACACTGCAGATCAGACAGCCGAGAGTCACCCGTCAGCTGCTTTATATCAGCCCCCTTAATAAGGCACCTGCGACTCTGAGCGGGAATTACAAGTAGGAGCGTGGAGGCTTTGTTGGGTGTTGGCTTTGGGGTAAGGAAGGGGTGAGAATGCACAGACAGAGAAGAAAGCTGCAGGTGCAGCCTGAGCAAGGCCTGTGGCTCCGAAAGAAGCCTAGAGGGAGAATTTCTGAGCTTCAGAGATGTCATGAAGGACCCAGTTTCCTGTTTGATTGTTTCAGGAAAACAAGACTTTGAACTTTCCTTGTAAAGAAGCAACACTGCATGAAAGAGACAACTGCTTCCACCAACAATTTCATCACCTCCCTAGAACAACCTGCAACCCCCCGATTTTTGACTCACTGTGTAGGTGAAAAATGTTTGAGTGATCATGCATTTGCAGATGTGTGTGTGCTTCAAGAGTGCACGTGTACGTGTGTGCAGGTGTGCATGGGGCTGTATACATCAGTGTGTGTCTGAGGTTTAAGGCGTGTGTCTGTGAATGCTTATGCATGGCAATTCGTGTTGGGGCTCACCTGTTCCCTCCTCCACTAGAGATGCCGTGGCCTGGAGACTCATCATGTAGCCAGAGTGGGTCAGGTGGAAGGGAGCCGTCCCCACCTCTCTGGAAAAGCAGCCGTTCCTCTCGGTCTAGAGGGAGAGAATCACGGCCTGGTTAGCAGCAGCCAGGCCCTGCCCATGTCAGCTCAGGGGGTCTCTAATCGAGCTGGACCTGATTAGTACTTGGAGGGGAGACACGCAAAGGGAGCCGGGTGGTGAAAGCAGCAGCGGGGTACGCTGTCCCCTTGGAGGCAGCCCTGACCCCAGTGTCTCCTGGTGCTAGGAGCTGGAGCCCTGACCTCAGTGTTTCCTGGTGCTAGGAGCTGGAGCCCTGACCTCAGTGTTTC
>ML685987.1:16095-44865 GCA_007922175.1 Pelusios castaneus
TCAGTGTTTCCTGGTGCTAGGAGCTGGAGCCCTGACCTCAGTGTTTCATGGTGCTAGGAGCTGGAGCCCTGACCTCAGTGTTTCATGGTGCTAGGGGCTCATGGTGCTGTGTGGCTGGATCTGCTGTCATTGGAGATGCTGTGAAAGGAGGCCCTCCCCACTCGTGCCCATCGCAGCAGACTGATATTTACTGTCCGAGTATGTCTCTCTTTCCTCAGTGGCCCAACAGTCTGTTCGCTTTTTTGACAGCTGCTGTGCATTGAGCAGATGTTTTCAGAGAACTACCCACAGAGACGCCAAGCTCTCTTTCCTGAGTGTCACAGCTAATTTAGAGCCCAACATGTTGGATGTACAGCTGGGATCATGTTTTCCAATGTGTGTTACTTTGTATTTATCAACAGTGAATGTCACCTCTCATTTTGTTGCCCAATCTCATAAACTGTATGTATCCCGCGCTGGCCCAGCAACCAAAGACTAACACAGGTGTGACACTGTCTGGATTTAGGGGACCATTTGTGATACTATTTCATATCAATATTTCATAACTGCAATAATCCATATGAGCTGTGCCATATTTGGACTGCAGATAAAAAGGTTAGGATTTGCTGGGAATGATTACAGCGTTTATGTATAGGTGTCATATCTGTATTAGAAGTTATGAATATATTTGTTATATTTGTATTTCAACTTATTTGATTCTAGGAAAATGCCCCAGACTGGGTCTTTACAGTCATTGCCTCCTTAATGACTCATTAAGGAAGCCCACATGTATAGTGGGCCCACGAAGAAACCTGCTGAGCCACTAGGACTTGCCCATGTGTCTCAACTCTATTTTGATTTGTAAAAAAACTCCACACAGCATGGGGAAGGCCGCTGCGCCCAGCTCCATTTTGTCTTCAGTCAACACTCACCTCTGGATCTATTCATCTGCGACTGGACAAAGGACTGAGGCCCAATGAGGTGATGGGTGTCTACCAGATTATCTATACAGCCTGCAAACTCCAAATTCTTCCAAGGACTTGCTTTACATGGACTCTAAATCAGTGGTTTTCAAACCAAGGGTCGGTACTGGGTTGCGGTGCCCCCTGCTGCCACCACCAAAGACTGGAACGCATTGCTCAAAGATGTAGTTGTTGGGTCGTGGACATAAATGATTTTTTTCAACTGGGTCTCAAGGAAAAACGTTTGAAAACCATTGTTCTAAATCATTTGTATAGATGTGGTTCGTTTTAACCATTTAACACCTTTCATATTTTGTTTCTTTTCTTTTTATATGAAATCTTTAGTTTTAGTTACTAAAGGTTTGGCTGGTAGCATGGGGTTTTGGATGAGATGCAAACCTGTATTGTTCAGTGTAATGTAGCTAGCCCTTTGGGGTCAGGAGAAACCTTTTGAGTAAAGAGCTTGGAGCTGTGAGCAACTCATCTCTTTACTAAACCCAGTGGCTATTTGAGAACCAGGGGCTGGAATGCAATAAAGGGGGCTGTTTTATATTTTGTTATACTTCTTGATAACAAGTGTGGGGAATCAGAAGCATGTTTTGTAACTGATCGGAAGTCTGGATTAAGTGCCAGCCATCAGGGTTCAAAGAGTTTGGCTCTTATTTTTGCAGCTTGCCCTGATTTTTGCATATTCAGGTGGTTACCCCAGGAAGCCAGGGTCACAACACGCACTGCCAATCATTGCTGACTGCCAACCTCAAAACAACTGGGAGGATAAAAAGAATGAGAAGCAGAGGGGCAGGCCAGCCACCAGAAGATGAAGCAGGCCTGGAGGAGGTAGGGGATGCAGGGAGGACTCTTTCTAGCAAGCTCCTGAAGAGCTGATCAGGGCCAACACCCTAGAAAGAAACAGCCAGACCAGGCGGGTGAAAAGCCAGCAGAAACCTGGCAAAGGCAGGAAGAAGCTCAGGACACGGCCAGAGATAGAATAGAATAATAGGGTTGGAAGGGACCTCACGAGGTCATCTAGTCCAACCCCCTGCTAAAAAGCAGGACCACTCCCCCTAAATTATCCCAGCCAGGGTTTTGTCTAACCGAGCCTTAAAAATCTCCATAGATGAAGATTCTACCACCTCCCTAGATAGCCCATTCCAATGCTTCACCACCCTCCTAGTGAGAAAGTTTTTCCTAATATCCAACCTTGACCTCCCCAGCTGTAATTTGAAACCATTGCTCCTTGTTCTGTCCTCTGTTACCCTCGAGAACAGCCTAGCTCCCTCCTCTTTGGAGCAGCCCTTCAAGTAGTTGAAGGTTGCTATCAAATCTCCCCTCAGTCTTCTCTTCTGTAGACTAAATAAGCCTAGTTCTTTCAGTCTCTCCTCATAAGTCATGTTCCCCAGCCCCCTAATCATTTTTGTTGCCCTCCGCTGGACTCTTTCTAATTTGTCCACATCCTTTCTGCAGTGGGGAGCCCAAAACTGGACACATTACTCCAGATGTGGCCTGACCAGTGTCGAATAGAGGGGAATTATCACATCCCTCAATCTGCTGGCAATACTCCTACTGATGCAGCCTAATATGCCATTGGCCTTTTTGGCAACAGGGGCACACTGTTGGCTCATATTCATCTTCCCGTCCACCATAACTCCCAGGTCCTTTTCTACAGCACTGCTACTTAGCTGATCGGTCCCCAGCCTGTAGCAGTGCATGGGATTTTTCCGTCCTAAGTGCAGGACTTTGCACTTGTCTTTGTTGAACCTCATGAGGTTTCTTTCGGCCCAGTGTTCCAATTTGTCCAAGTCTCTCTGGATCCTGTCCCTGCCCTCCAGAGTATCTACCATTCCCCCCAACTTGGTGTCATCCGCAAACTTACTAAGCACGGTCTATTCCATCATCAAGATCATTAATGAAGATGTTGAATAGAACCGGCCCCAGGACCGACCCCTGGGGCTCTCCACTCGTTACTGGTTGCCAACCAGACATCGAGCCATTGATTCCTACCCGCTGAGCCCGTTGATCTAACCAGTTTTTGATCCACCTTACAGTCCACTCGTCCAACCCATACTTCCTTAACTTGCCGACGAGAATGCTGTGGGAAACCATATCAAAAGCCTTGCTAAAGTCAAGGTATATCACGTCAACGGCTCTTCCCGCATCCACAAATCTAGTCATCTCATCATAGAAGGAAATCAGGTTGGTCAGGCACGATTTGCCCTTGGTGAATCCATGTTGACTGTTCCTGATCACTCTATTTTCCTCCAAGTGTTTCAGGATGGATTCCTTGAGGACCTGCTTCATGATTTTCCCAGGGATTGAGGTGAGGCTGACTGGTCTGTAGTTCCCCAGATCCTCCTTTTTCCCTTTCTTAAAGATAGGTACTATATTTGCCTTTTTCCAATCCTCCGGGACCACCCCCGTTCGCCACGAGTTCTCAAAGATAATGGCCAGCGGCTCTGCAATCACTTCCCCCAACTCCCTCAGCACCCTCGGATGCAGTTCATCCGGCCCCATGGACTTGTGCACATCCAATTTCATTAAGTGTTCCCTAACCTGACTTTCCATCACCGAGAGCCACTCTTCTCTCCAGTCCTCGTTACCCTGTGTAGTAGCCTGGGAGCTGGCCCGCCCTGTGAAGACTGAAGTAAAAAAAGCATTGAGTACTTCAGCCTTTTCTGCATCATCCTCCACGAGGATGCCTGCCCCATTCAGTAAGGGACCTACACCACCTCTGATCCTTTTCTTGTTGCTAACATACTTATAGAACCCCTTTCTGTTATCCTTCACATCTCTTGCTAGCTGCAACTCTAATTGTCCTTTGGCCTTTCTGATTTGATCCCTGCAGTCCCGAGCAATATCTTTATACGCCTCCCTTGTCATCTGTCCAAGCTTCCACTTCTTGTAAGCTTCCCTTTTATGTTTCAGCTCCCTGCAGAGTTCCCTGCTAAGCCACGCTGGTCGCCGTCCACATTTGCTGTTCTTTCTGCACATCGGAATGTTATCTTCCTGTGCCTTTAACAGGGTTTCTTTAAAATACAGCCAGCTGTCTTGGACACCTTTCCCCTTCAGATCAGCCTCCCATGGGACCCTGCCCATCAGCTCCCTAAGGGAGACGATGAACAATAATAAGAATAATCTAGCTTATCCATTTTGACGGTCTGAGCTGGAATACAGTGGAGTGGGCAGGCCAGCCTAAGTTCCCCTCCCAGCCCCCTGATGGATTTAGGAGTAGAAAGGATTGTCAGAACGGTGAGCACCAGCAATAGACACACCAGGCTGTGTGAATTCAGGTGCCATGCCCCATCTAGCCAGAGGGGGCACCACTGCACTGACAAGCTAAATAGTCTCATTGCCTGTCACCCAGTTTATAAGATCCCTGGATAACTCTTCACAGTCTGCTCTGGATTTCATTATTTTAAGTAGCTGTCTATCATCTACAAATTTTGCCAGCTCACTTGTTCAACCCATTTCCAAGCTCATTTATGAATATGTTGAACTGTGCAGATCCTACTATAGATCCTTGGGCGACACTGCAATTTACATCTCTCCAGTCTGAAAACTGACCATCTACTCCTACCCTTTGTTTCCTGCCTTTTAACCCAGTTACTGATCCATGACAGGACCTTCCCTCTTATCCCATGACTATGTACTCTGCTTAAGAGCTGTCTGTGAGGAACCTTGCCAAAGGCTTTCTGAACATCCAAGTATGCTACATTGACCGGATCAGCCTTGTCCACATGCTTGTTGAATCCCCCCAAAATTCTAATAGGCTATGTCTACACTTGAAAAGTTAAGTCGACTTTATAAAGTCAACTTAAAGTTGACCTTATTAAATCGACTTAACAAAAGTGAACTTAACTTTTCAAGTGTAGATATGGCCCCTTTTCGACCTTATTAAGTCGACTTAAAAAGGTCCACCTAGGCACTACTCCGCGTCTCCACTGGCTTAAGTCGACTTAACAAAGTCGACTTAAGCGCTAGTTCGAATTAAAATGAGGTGTTATTAATTCAAACTAACTTTTCCTTAATTTGACTTAAGGAGCAGCTTAAGTTGAATTAAGGAAAGACCAATGTAGACGTGGAAAAAATTAAGTCGATTTAAGCCTCCTTGGGTGTGTCTACACTTGTAAATTAAGTTGACTTAAGCTTGCTTAAGTTGACTTAATTTACCCTGCGTCTACACTACAGTTTCCTTAAGTCGACTTAAGCAAGCTGCTTAAGTCAACTTAAGGAAAATAAAGTCGACTTAATGAAAATTAAGTGACTTTATTAAACCTACTTTTAGGTCGACTTTAGGTTTAAGTCAACTTTTTCAAGTTGACTTAAGACAGTGTAGACCTGGAGTAGCCCTAAGTCAACTTAGGGTTACTCCAGGACTCCCCCACTGCCCTCCCTGCCGGGGGAGAGGGGCACAGGGGGAGCCTGGCATGCCTCCCCACAGGGCAGGACAGAGCCCTGCCCACTCTGCCCCTATGCCCTGCCAGGGTCTCTGTCTCCCTTTACCCCATTGTACCCATGTACAATGGGGCAAAGGCTGAGCCCCCTGGCACTGGGCAAGGGGTGCCCCCCCTGCCACTGTGGACCTGCCCAAGGTCCCCCTAGCCCCTAGAAGTCGACCTAGGCTTCCAGTGTGGACGGTCTAGGTCGACTTTGTAAGTTCCCCCCTAAGTCGACTTTAAATTTAGGTGTAGACATGCTAAGTCGACTTAACTAAAGTCGACCTAAATTTACAAGTGTAGACATAGCCCTTAAGTCCACTTAATTTGTAAGTGTAGATGCACCCATAGATTGGTGAGGCATGATTTCCCTTTACAAAAGCTGTGCTGACTCTTCCCCAACATGGAGTGTTTATCTATGTGTCTTATAAGTATTTTCTTTATTATCATTTCAACCAATGTGCTTGGAACTAAAGTTAGGTTCACCAACCTGTAATTGCCTAGATTGCCTCTGGAGACTTTTTAAAAAATAGGCATGACATTAGCTATCCTCCAATCATCAGGTACAAAGGCTGATTTAAGTGATAGGCTATATAGCACGGTTAGTAATTCTGCAATTTCATATTTGAGTTCCTTTAGAACACTTGGGTGAATACAAAAGAATATAAGAAATGGCCATAATGGGTGAGACCTTTGGCCCATCTAGCCCAGTATCCTATCTTCTGACAGTGGCTAATGCTAGATCCTTCAGAGATAATCAACAGAATAGGTAATCATCAAGTGATCCATCCCTACCACACATTCCCAACTTGTGGCAAACACTTCAAAAACTTGTGGGGACACTTCAGAGCATGGTTTTGAATACCATCACATCCTGGCTAATAGCCACTGCTAATAGCTAATATCATCTGGTCTCCATGACTATTAGTTTTTAATTTATCAATTTGCTCCCAAAGTTCTGGAACAGAACGTAGTGCTGTGTTCACATCCTACACACTATTGTAACAATTTTTGTACATGGCAAACTTGTAAGGTATTATTTGAAAACTCATTATTTGCTGGTCAGTATTAGCCTGACAAAATATGCGTGGCAGCATTATATGTAAAGGTATAAGATTGCCCTTTCGATGTTATCATCATAGGTTCCAAATTGACAGCGCTGACCAACCTGAGGTTGGCAAACATGTCTGTCCTAAACAAAGGAAGGTCTCAATTTGCTCCATATTCACTGAAGCAGTAAACAGTCATCAAGCAGCAAAGGAAACAAGACAACCTCTAACACAGGGGTAGTCAATAGACAGACCAGGGGCATATCTGGACCCCCAGGCACTTTTGAACAGACCCTAACATCTTTTTATTTACTCTTTTTCTTTCCTCTGGAGCCTGTAGATTGACTATAATTTGATCAAGAAATTGGACCTTGGCAAAAAATAAGTGACTACTCCTGTTTAAAGATGAGAAAAAGCCAACACAGAACATCCTTCTATATAGACCATTTGTCTACTGGTGCCAACTGGAAATGTTTTTCAACACAGAGACTTAAACTACAAAAAGGAGGAAGAAATACCCCAATGACTCCTCTCCTTCTCCCTGCTCATCACATCCACTCTATCTGAAGCGACAAAGGTAGGATTTGTTGGACTCTCAGACAAGGGATTCTGACTTGCAGGGCTTGGGCAGTCACACTGCTGAAAGCATGTGTTAAGCATGTGTTAAGAAACTTTGCTTAGATCTGATACAGTTTATTACATTAGGTGTTAGTACATGTGTTGTCTTTACTTTTCCTGTAACATCTCTAATTTGTATGCCTTGGTATTTATTTAAATCTCTCTCTTTGTAGTTAATAAACTTGTTTTATTGTTTTATCTAATCCAGTGTGTTTAAATTGAAATGCTTGGAAACTCCATTTAGGGTGACAAGTTGTTCTCTTAAAGGAATAATGGACTGAATATAACTTTTATTCTCCAGGAGAGGACTGGGCTGTACAAAACATAAATTTCTGGGGAAAGTCTAAGACCAGAGATGTGCTGGGGTTATCCTGCAACATAACCAATACTGGTGACGGCCAACGTATAACCCAAGTGTGGCTAGAAGGCTCCATTTACACACAGCCACGCAGAGTGTGACCTGCATGCTGGAGGCTGTTTGGGAATGGCCTTGGTGGTAGCTATGTTAGCAAAGCATCATAAGACACCCATGGCTGCAGAGCAGCAGTGATACAGTCCACCACTATTCTGGATTGTGCCCTGGTATGTCACATCCTCCTTACCTGATGCCTCAATCTGGGTCATTTCCTCAGATTTCACACTGAAAAAGAATGGCTCAGGTGGGGGTATGTCTAATACAGGCACTGCAGTGAAGACTGATGCAGAGAATTAATTTAGCTTCTCCACTACGGCCTTGTCTTCACTGAGTGCTCCTTCATCACAGACCTCCCTCCCCCCCAGCCAGCATTGTTACGTATCAGCTCTATATTCTTGGGAAATAAGGTGCAGAACCCCTGCTGTCTGATTCACCTAAACACTCCCCCAGCCCCAAAAAGTCAGTCAAAGACACTCTAAACCATCTGGACAAGGGTGACAGAGTTAGGGCAAATACCCATGCCTCATCTACATTGAAGATAGGAGAGAGGTATCTCCATTAGCACACCCAATGGAAAACAGAGAGCCTCATTTGCATTGAAGATAGAACAAGGAAACATCTTTATCAGCACAGCAAATGGAAGACCAAGCTCCAAGGTTATGTCTACACTAGAAAAAGTTAAGTCGACTTGTTAAGTTGACTTAATAAGATCTACTTTAAGTCGACTTAAAGCCGACCTTATCAAGTTGACTTAACAAAGTGGACTAAGTCGACTTAAACCATCCTAACCATCCTTAAGTTGACTTAATAAAGTCAACTTAAGAGTTACTCCACATCCACACAATCCTTAAGTTGACTTAAGGCTCAAGTCGACCTAATGGGTGGTTCTTATTAAGTCGACTTAAGCTTTCATTAAGTCGACTTAAGGAATTTCTTAAGTCGACTTAATGAAAGTCTGGTGTAGACAAGAAGTAATTTAGGTTGACTTAAGGGCTATGTCTACATTAGAAAAAGTTAGGTCGACTTTGTTAAGTCAACTTAATAAGGCCGACTTTAAGTTGACTTTATTAAGTCAACTTAACAAAGTGGTGTCCATTGATGTGGACTTAGTCCACTTTGTTAAATCGACATAACTGCCCATAGGTCAACTTAAAAAAGTGGACTTAAGCATCCACACTGGGCTTAGGTTGACCTAAAGAAGGGTTAGGTCAACCTAAGGAGGGCAAGGTCGACCTACCTGGTGGTTCTTATTAAGTCAACTTAAGCTTTCATTAAGTCGACTTAAGGAAT
The DNA here is from genome assembly GCA_007922175.1 of Pelusios castaneus. Lineage (NCBI taxonomy): Eukaryota > Metazoa > Chordata > Testudines > Pelomedusidae > Pelusios > Pelusios castaneus. The sequence goes on from ML685987.1 coordinate 24,842, forward strand.
TTCTTAAGTCAACTTAATGAGAGCCTAGTGTGGACAGGGACTAAGTTAGGTTGAATTAAGCCTCCTTAAGTCAACCTAACTTGCAAATGTAGACAAAGCCAAGGGTCCTTAAGTCGACCTAAATTGCTAGTGTAGTCATACCCAAAGACAGGAACTGCACTGAACTCTGGGATCAGAGAAACAGGGAAGCACTGTATGATGGGGATCTCTGCTCCAAATGCTAACAAACCCACCCATGAACACACCCAACTCAGCAGTTATCAGACCAATTCTAGTCATAGATCCTTAACTGATACCCAAAATACTAAATCTGCCTGATTGCATTGTAACATTTCCCATAGCCAGGAATGATGAGTTTGTATTGTCCAACCTTACCAAAACAACCCTGGTATACAACCTTGAGTCATCATTTACCCATAAACAAATTTAGGGTTCTCCCTTGAATCATTTTTCTTCCCTTCAAAAACCCCTACCCAAGTTCAAAACTGTTCTGATACCTGGATCCAAAAGCTGCATCAGTTTCACTAGGACTTCACCTTTTTAGCTATGTCTACACTAGGAAAAGTTAGGTTGACTTTGTTAAGTCGACTTAATAAGGTCGACTTTAAGTCGACTTAACAAAGTGGACTTAAACGTCCACAGTGGGCTTAGGTCGACCTAAGGAAGGGTTAGGTCGACCTAAGCAGGCTTAAGTCGACCTAGTGGGTGATTCTTATTAAGTTGACTTAAGCTTTCATTAAGTCGACTTAAGGAATTTCTTAAGTCGACTTAATGAAAGCCTAGTGTAGACGCGGCTTAATTTAAGTTGACTTAAGCCTCCTTAAGTTGACTTAAACTGCCAGTGTAGACATAGCCTTCACGACTGATCATGTTGGAGGCTCTGCCTCTCTCAAGCAAACCAGATCCTAAGCTGAACAGCCTGCCTCCTGGGAACCTTTGACTGGTTCATGCTGTGCTGAGTGGTGAGACCTCCAACTCTCTTTCTGTTTTTTCTCTGGTAAAGTGTACTTTCCCCCCTCAAACGTAATTTTATCTATATCTATATCTATATCTCCAGGTATAACATTCTAAACCTGACTTGTAATTAAACTTGGTCTAGATTTCCTTAATACCCCAGTTGTAATCAGGTAATATTGTAACTATTGGGTTGTTTTTCTCCCCTTGTATGGTTATTACTATTAGTATCATAAATTTTATATACATGGCAATAAAATAACTTTTGTAATCAAGCTGGTTGCCAGATTCTCTCCAAACTTCATTTACTCCTTTGTGTTCTCGGTTTCCCTAGCATTCTTTTCAGCAACGCTTCTTTTACTTAAGCCTAAATTCCTTGTAGCGTTCAAAAACCCTCTGGGTTTTGCTCATTAAGGGACAGTTTCTAAGCTGTTTCTAAAAGTTGTTCATAGTAAGGCAAATTAAGTCGGGAACTGCTGTGGGCTCCATCTCAGACCATGCACAGTTGAGAAGGAACTGAGAGGGTTAAGTCATGCAAGCATCAAAAAGGCACCAATGGTGCCATGAGACAAGAGCCGCACACACGCAGTTTACACCAGTACTGCTTTAAAGATCTCTTCCAATCAAAGACGTGGGATGCGCTGACACTTAAAGTGGAGCACCCACAGACACACCACTTGAAGAGGAAAATGTGGAATCTTTTCTAAGAGCTTTGCATGCATTGGCTGAACATGGCTTTGCAGACTTATACCTACTCACAGCCATACAGGAAGACAAGCAGACTGAACTACGCAAACAACAGAAAAAGAGGCAGGACCCACCTGAAGAAGCTGAAAGTAGCTTCGAAGCTGTAAATTAGACACAGCGTGAGTGCAAAAAGTTATAACCATGAAAGTTCTGAGCTTATAAGGACATTGCAGACAAACTACAATGCCTTTCATAAGAAATGTACGAGATGGAAAAAGCTCAACTGAGGTACGTGTAGCCGGAGGTGCACAGTACAATACATGCACAGAACATGGACATTTTGTAGCTGTTTGCTGTATCACGTCAGTCAGGGAAATGATTAATATTACAGACAATCAAGGGCCATTGTTTCTGAGATCTGTCTTGTGTGATGATGCCACAGAAACTGCCTAAATATTCATGGCAAGACTATTGACTTCAAAACTGACTCAGCACAGCTCACAGTTTCGGAAGGGGCTCACAATCAGCTTCAACCCTTCCCAGAGCTGAAGTCACCCCACACAGCTCTGACTAGCCCAGGGGGGATTCTGAACTGCATGGGTCAGTTCACCACAGAAACCACTCCAAAGGACATTCAGAATTAGTATGATCAAAGAAGCAAAACGCAACAACATGCTTAGCCACAACGTGCCAGCCATCATGGGCTCAGTGAGAGAGATGGAAGAACTCAATGGGGAATTTGATGATATTGAAAGGCAATGCTGATCCATACTGTGTACAAACACTTACCTGACGGGACTTAGAAGAGACTATCTGTAGATTTATTCAGATTCAGAGGACAGCTTTACTTCATAATCAGGGACTATTTTTCCAGATAAGTTTAGAATTAGTGTACATGAAAGATGTGTGGCACTGTTATCAGGAAAACTTGAGTGCACTTTTGCCCACTTTGGTATTCCAGCACAACTACTGATGGACAACGGGTCACAATTCACTGCAGCAGAATGTAAGTTACTCCAAACAGAGTCTGATTCTGGTGATATTACCAGCAGCTCACATTACCCACACACCGACGGAGAGGCTGAAAGAGCTGTATAGACAGCCAAGAAAATCCTAAAGCAGGAAGACCCAACACTTTTCTCCTCTGAGCCACAGATCAGCACCAACAGCTGCTCCTGGATATGGCCCAGCACAAATTCTGATGGGAAGGTAACTCACAACTACTCTCCTGACTTTAGAAAGCAACCTTTCTCCAAAATGGCCAAACTTGAAGACAGAAGCCAAATCAGATACAGAGGCAAATAGAGCTTCCGAACACTTTTATAATAGAAGTAATTTAATCAGAGATCTTCTGGGTTTAGAACCTACCAACCACATTTGTGTCAAACTGGGTGGAGAAAAGGGATGGACAACTCCAGCCGTTAGAAAGAAAGAGAATTAGGTGCCCAGATTATATGTGATTGAGACTGACAGCGGAGAGTCAATAGAAACTATCAATGTCCACTGTTGATTTCTCACAAAGAATAATCAATAGAGCAAACTCCACAGATGGCAGACGTGGAACAAGAAGATAACTCAAATATTCCAAATTCACCACAGCCAGTCACAGAAACTGACGGACAGCCAGATGAACAAGATGTTATGCATGTGTGTTGTGTAATTAGAAAACCAGTTGAATTCAGAAATACATAACAGACTAAGCTCTACTGAACTTTAAGATAGCGTGACAGTGTGAAATATTGTGAATGGTGGGAACGTAGAACTTAAAGGGGGAGATGAAATGGATGGGTTGCTAAACTGTATTATACGATTCAGCCAGTAGGTGGTGCTGTGCGTAATATACTTAACCTCGCAATAGCCATTCCTGGCAATGCACTGAAAGATATTATAGCAGCTGCATCTTCAAGCGTCTGACAAAGCGTGATTTTTTCCCATGAAAGCTCATGAGATAAATAGATTTGTTAGTCTTTAAAGGTGCCACAGGACTCCTTGTTTGTTTTGCTGAACTAGACTGACACGGCTCCCCCTTTGGAACGCATCTCTGCTGTATCTCCTGCAGTGGGAGCTCTGTAGCCAGGCTATATCCAGTACAGAAACCTGACAGTCTGGAAGCAGCAAACTACTGTGCACCTGGGGCTCACCATCACACCAGGTTCGTGGGATCCTTTAATCTTCCCCCCATCCTGAAGAGTTGCTGCTGTGCACTGCTGGACAGCTGCCACCAACCCTCCCCCCAGCTGAGGAACCCCTTGGGAACTGGATCATGATTCACCGATACTTACACCATGTTTATACCAGGGTCTCTCCAGTGCCATCACTGGCATCTTCCTGATTTAGCCCATTGACGGTGAGAGCTGAATCAGGCCCCCAGTCTGCAAAGGGCTTAAGTCGACTTTATAAAAGCCCAGTGTGGATGCAGCTTTGTTTAGGTCGACTTAAGCCTCCTTAAGTCGACCTCACTTGCCAGTGTAGATGTACCCCTTGGGTTTTTTTGGCAGACCGAGACTAACACGGCTACCCCTTTGGAACCTGCCCTCCCCAGTCACACTCACTTGGCCCATAAGGTTTATGCACAGATTCTTGGTTTCATGTGCAACATGACGAATCGAATAACGTCTGAGTTTCGTTTGCCGACACAGGCTGACCTGGACCTTCCCGAGGACGGGCTTCCCGTAGGTGTATCTGTTTAGCAGAGAGGAGGAAGAGGGTAAGTGGGAGGTGAGGAGGCCAATGTCCACAGGGGGCTCCCCTGCTGGGGTGGCTGGTGGTTTGGATGGGAACATGAGCCCCAGGGTTGGGCAGGCTGCAAGCAGGGGTGGGGTCAGACTGGGGGTGGGACCAGGCCCCCTTTACTGGCCTGGCAGGACTAAGTTCATACTCACCGGCCGCACACTCGCAGCAGAAGCCTCTCATCCAGCACCGTCACCACAGGGGGCAGCTCGATTGTCACCTCGAACTTGGGCAGCACTGGGGGGCAGAGAGGAACAGGGTGAAACAGCCCCACAGCCCCACTTGGGGGTTTTGTTGTGACTCTCCTGATAGTGGTTACCATGAGGACATCTCCCCATCCTGTACAGCATCTTGTGGCCCCCCAGCCCGTCTGTCAGGCCGCTCAGTGCCTGGAGAATGGGCTGGGGCCTGTGCCAGACAGTGAGGCAGGAAAGGGGACGGGAGAGGAAGAAATGTCCCAGGCTGTGGATGGGCCATGGAATGAGCAGCTTACCCTGCCCAGTGACCCCTGCTCAGCCTGGGGATGGGGCCAGTCGCTCCCCACCACACCCAGACTGTGCTGCTCATTGCCCCATAGCCCTGGTGACAGGCATTGGCAGGGCTGAGCTGTGGTGAGCAGCATCTCAAGATCAGCCACTGCCCAGCTCCGCCTGATGGGACTCTTGGGGAGACACGGGACCGTCCAGCCTTTACCTGACCTCCAGCCCTGCCCACAAGCAGTGACTGGCTGCCTTCCTCACTGCCCCACCTCCTGTGGGACAAGCAGCCAATCAGCTGCTGAAGGAGCAGGCTGTGCTCCCCCCACCTCCTCATGAGCAAAGAGGAGTTTGGGGGCAGGGTTGGGAGTGGGAGAGGAACCAGCTAAAACCATGAATTTGGGGGTAGCTGAGAAAGCCCAGCACCTCAGTCAGTTCTGCCCACCCCAAAACAATGGGTCAATCCACTCTTTACTCCCCCTGATGTGAACAAGGGGCACTGAGCCCCCATGGCTACACATGGTGCAGAGTCAGGGCTGGGGGGACAGAGGGGAGTTCGGGGCTTGATGGTGGGATGTCTGGGTCCCAGGAGGTGAGGAGTTTGCAGGAAGGTAGCGACTGCACTTTAGGACCAATCTGGGGTCACGCCCAGTGGTGCTGACCTGAGGTCTCTACCAGGGCCCTACAGCAGAATGGGGCAGGGACAGAGTGGGACAGAGAGACTCCATTCCTCCCTCCCCAGTGCCCTATAGTGGGAGCTGTGGACACCTGGTGCCTGAGGCCCAAGAGAGAATGGAGCAGGCTGGGTCAGTCCAGGGTTCTGAGCTCCCATGGACCATCTGGCAGGGACACACGGTCACATCACCCCAAGGAGACTCAGGAATCCCCTTATGTCGGAGCTACAGCCTTGGTTGCTGCCCTGGGCCCCACTGCGCACCATATTCCTCCACGCTGAATGAGTGCCTTGTCCCCTGCGCCTCAATGGCATACGTCCCGAGGGCCGGCTCTGCAGACAGTGGGAGGGACAGGTCCACGATGCCCTGTTGCGGGGTCACATCTCGCCACTGGGCGATGCGGTTCCCACTGGGATCCTGGTACATAGACAGACCTCGCTCAGCCTCTCCCCACAGACAGATCATGCCATCAGCCCCCCGTATGTGCCTCGTGCTGCTGACAGGAGCTGGATTAACAGCTGGGGGCTCAAATACTTCTATCTACCCACAGAGCAGGCACCGCTGGGCAGCCGCTGGGCAAGCATCCCTCACTCAGTGCCCACTGCCAGCACCCCTCAGCTCTGACCTGAGTATACCACCTCTGCGGTTGGGAGGACACTCTCCCAAAGGACACCTCATCTCTGGCCTGGACAAAGCCCATGGAACAATCCGTAGGGACCGTTTCCATCTCAGCTCCAGTCCTCTGGGATAATGTTCCCTGTCCCACTCCCCCATGCAGTCTTCCCAAACCCCCACAATCTTCTCTACTCCTGCAGCTCCCAGAGACCTCCCTTCCCTCCCCTCCTCCATCCGGGGTCTCCAGGCAGCTCCCCCCGGTGTGATCATGTCACTGCTAAACCCAGAGTTTAGAGGTTGTGAACATCCAGAGCGAGCGACTCAGGCAGGGATTCCAGCCAGGCCTAAACTCTCCTGCCTCTGGACAAACAGCCTCAGACCCTACAAACTCGTTGTGGGGAGGGCTTAACCCAAGGGCACAAATGTCCCCTCCTTGCCCCCATGTGGCCCAGCCCAGAAATGACCTGTGCTTTGGGACCCTTTGCACCCCACAGCAGGGCAGGGTGTCTAGGCTGGATTTGCCAGACTCTGTGATCACAGCTCAGACTCCTCTGGGCTCCCCACCACTGAACACCCCCAGTGTCCTCGAATGAGCCAGGCAAGAAAAGGAGGAAGCTGGAGTGGGACAAACTGACCTGCAGGGTCACCAGGAGCAGCTGCAAAGCAAAAAGACATGAGATGGCTCAGTTAGAGGGACAGGAAACATCCTACACTGCCCTGACATCAGACTGTAACCTCTCCCAGGCCGGTGTCTCTGGGGCCATGGGGATCATACGGATAGCAGCCGGGGTGACAGAGGGAGAAGGGACATGAAGGGGAGCCCAGAGCCCTGCCCATGCTGGAACCATGAAGCTGGAGTTCTCACCCCTCCCTGCAAGGGCTGGTATAGGGCAGTGGGCAGCTGGTCTGTCTGTGGATGAGCAGGGCCCAGAAGCTGGTGTCTCTCTGTCAATGCTCAGTCTAAGGGTCTGGGCTGCAGTGCGAGGTGGAAAGGACATGAGGTGTGATTACAGGCTGCTAATGGGACACTGGGGGCACTACTGGAAGCATCATTTGGTGGGATGGGTGTGTGGCTGAGTTGGCTGAGCCTGTGCCCATGTGATCAGTTCTTGGCTGTTAGACTGGTTAGTGGGACATTTGTGTTGAGTGCAGGCAGGGTCAGAGTTACGGTTATTTACGCTACATTCACTCAGCCGTTCTGAACTGTCACAACACTTGCTCCGTGACAGAGCTGGACTTAAATGACAGGGTGTCTAGACTGTGTGGTCTAAGCACCACGGAGTGACACAAACTACTGACACCCCGTCTTCTAATGCTACTGTTCTTGGGCTGCACTGTATTGAAATGGGGCCTCACTTAGGCTATGTCTACACTTGTTTGTACACTTTGTTAAGTCGACTTAGCATGTCCACACTCAAATTTTAAGTCGACTTAGAGGGGACCCTACAAAATCGACCTAGAGCATCCACACTGGATGCCTAGGTCGACTTGTAGGGGGTAGGTGGACCTGGGACAGGTCCACGGTGGCGGGGGGGCACCCCTTGCCAAGTGCCAGGGGGCTCAGCCTTTCCCCCATTGTACCTTTGTACAATGGGGCAAAGGGGGACAGGGACCCTGGCAGGGCATAGGGGCAGGGTGGGCAGGGCTCTGCCCTGCCTTTTGGGGGGGGGGCACGCCAGGCTGTGGCTGTGCCAGCCACCCTGGCAGGGAGGACAGTGGGGAAGCCCTGGAGCCCCTTAAGTCGACTTAAAGTCGACTTAGGGCTACTCCACATCCACACTGGCTAAGTTGACTTTCTGAAGTCGACTTAGCCAGCAAAGTCGACTTAAAACGAGGTTTTATAAAGTCGACTTAATTTTTCCTTAAGTCGACTTAAGCAGCTGCTTAAGTTGACTTAAGGAAAGTGTAGTGTAGACGCAGGGTAAATTAAGTCGACTTAAGCAAGCTTAAATCGACTTAATTTGTAAGTGTAGACGCACCCTTAGCTGTCTTAACTACAAGTGAACGCAGCTTTTGCCTGGGAATTTCCTGATCCAAAAGACCAACCCAGCTGAGCCAAATGACTGCTGGGAAATTCCAGAGACTAGACTGTAGCTCCAGTGTTAGACCAGGAAATCTTAGTGATCTTTCCTCCTTTCTTATTCCTTATGATGCTGATGCCGGGAGGAGTTTATATCGATGCACTTGAGCCCTGTAGTTGGACCCACTTTCCCTGAGAGGAGGTGACTGATGGGGAGTGTTACTGCTACACAGGGTTAAACACTCATGTCTGTTTGTGAGGTTTCATGTTGTGGTGACACATCCAAGCCAAATGTCCTGGCCCTGCTTAGATAGGACAAAGACGGTGCTAGAAAGTGGCAGAGAGGTTGTAGCTCCCACTCCACGCCCCCTATATTCGGAAACCTCCCCACAGAGGGGTTGGGGTACAACTAACCACATGGGGCAGAGGCTGGAGTCTTGTGGTCATGGCTGGTTAAACGCTGGACTCTGTCTGCTGAGACCTAACAAATTCACTGCACCAGGCCCTGTTACCCTGTCCCTCCTGGCCCAGTCCTGCTCTCACCGTCCTGGTACTGGGAACGAAGTCTTTGTCCAAACTGACGATTCGAAACTTCACTGGAAAGGAGGAGACACAGAGGGAGGAATTAGCCCCGGGTTCATGGGCGGATTTTGGAGTTGCCTTCAGGGAAGGCAGCTCCACAGCCACCCCAGGCAACTCTCCCTGCATCTCCCTTAGTCATACTCCTTCACTGGCCCCAATCTGGCTCCTGCAGCTGGTCCCGGGGATGAATCCTGCCACTGGCAACAGCTCCAGGACCTCAGCCAGGGCCTGATCCTAATACTGCCTGCGGCCCCAGGACCCAGGCCAGGGCCAGATCCTGCCACTGCTGGTGGCTCCAGGACCCAGGCCGGAGCCGGCTCTCACCACCGCTGGCGGCTCCAGGACCCCAGCAGGGGCCAGATACCACTGCCAGTGGTAGCCGCTCTCTGCCTCAGCAGGGAGGAAGAGAGTGGCCAGTCAGGAGAGGCAAAACCTCCCCTGGCCTGTTATAAACTCCACTCCAGCCCGTCTTCCTTTGTCGAGTGAATTCCCAGCTGGGGAAGGAGCCAGCTGGACACCTTGGGCACTAATGGCCTCTGTGAACCCCAGAACGGGCACAGCCTGAGCAGTGCAGCCCAGGTTTCCCCATGCTGCGCTCTGCAAATGTGCCACAGCCCTGCCCTGGGCGGCTGGAGGGGAATTTGGTCTCCAGGGCCCAGACAGCCCCCAGCCTCCCTGCTCAGGCTGCCAAAGGCCAATCAGTGCCCCCGCAGTGTCTGCGCTGTCATGAAGGACAGACTGAGACCCCGACTTCAGTCCATACAGGCCTCCAAACAGACTCAACCTTTGTACCTCTCATCCTCTGGGGCCAGATGCAACTGGGGGCCTAGAAATGAGAATCACATATCCCCCATTGGGCCCCCATCCCATCCTCAGAGGCCCAGAATTTATCCCAAGGGTCTGGGGCCCCAAAAAACTACTTCCAACAACTCTTCCCTCTCACCTGTCTGTCCTGGCTTGTAGACGGCCTTGTCTGTCTGCACAAAGGTTCCAGGCTCCAGCACCCGCAGTAACACTTTCTTCTGCTCAGAGAATTGCAGGGAATCTCCCTGGATTGAGACGTGCAGATCTGCAACTTCCACCTTCCCCCCAGATGGGGCTGGAACCTGCACACGGGAAACCCAGCAACGCCAGAGCAGCTGGTAATGGGCTGATTCTCGTGCAGAACCACTCTTGCACAGTGCTGGCGGGGATCTAGTGGTGTTTGAGAGTTACCGTTCCAACCCCCTGGACACAGGAATCCCACACCAGCTCAGGATGGAGGGAGCATGAACAAGGGGCACTTGATAGAACTGGAAATGAAGGCATTCTCTGTACCCTTGACACTGGCTCAACCCTATCCCCGTTCCCTCGCACTTCTCATTGCTGAGGCTGTTTTTGAGTTCTGTGGATGCAGCTGCCCATTGACTGACTAGCTCCCTGCCTCCCCAGAGTCCTGCTGTGTCCGGCCTGATGCTGGGCTGGGGCTGCAGACCCAGTGCTGAAGGATGCCTACCCAAGGCCAGTGCCCAGGCCATGCTGATGGTGGCGGCTCACCTGGAAGCGCACGTTCTCGTGCAGATGGGGCTCCTGGACCTGTCTCTCCAGCAGGGTGATCGCGCTGGGCCCGTCCTTCCTCTGCAGCTGCACACTCACCTGCACGGTCTCCTTGAGGTTGCTGAGATGAACTGACACCGAGCCCGTCTGCGGGTGGTAGAGCTCGGCTGGGCTCACCACCACATAGTGCCTGGGGAGGGTAAGCACAGGGAGGAGGATATGGGAGGGGACAGCCCATAGCCCTCCTGGGCATCCCTCTTGCCAGGGTCAGAGCTGGGTCAACGGTGCTGGAGGCTGATCCTTCTCCTTAGCCATAGGACAGTAACAGGGCAACTCACTCCTGCTGCTACCCCTGTCCCAGCCTGCCTGGCCCTGGGGACACAGGGAGGGAGGAGATCAGTTCTCATCGATCTCTAGCCTCTTAGCTGCTCATCTGCCCAGGGGGCAGCTAGTGACACTGAGAGTGAGCAGAGATCCTTGTGCATGGTAGTGGGAGGTTGGTTGGTCTGTAGCTATATTGAGCATCTGAGCCCCTTTTGCATCTGGTAACCAGCTTAGATGCAACCCCACCTCCACCCCCCAACAGTCTGCATGCCAGGGCCTTCCCCACTCTTATAGGAACCCTTTGGCTTTTACACCTTCCAGCCACGAGCTTGTTCTGGGTGGGACATTCGTTTAGCACACTTTGTTTGTCTGTAATTATTATTCAATTTCAATGCTGAGCTATCCAGGCATGTAGCCAGAGACAGGCCATGGCCAACAAGGGTCCAGGCTGACTGGAGCCATTGACCATGGAGGATTCTCAGCCCATGGTACAGAGAGGGCTGAGGCACAGAGAGGGTCAGTGTCTGGCCCAGGGCACACTGAGCCTGGCTCTCCTGAAACCCTAACCACTCCCTTAACTGCAGAGTCCCCTCCCCCAACTCTGGGAGGGGCAGGACAAGGGGGGCCAGGCAGGACCCAGCACCAGGGGCTGAGCTCCCTGGGGATAATGTAACTGTCCCCTCAGTTTTGGATTGAGCAGCCCCCAGATTGATGCCCTCAGCTGCTTCCAATCATCATTCCAACCATCACGTAGACGGACAGACAGACATGGACTGAGCTTACGGCTCTGTAGACGTCCCAGCTGTGAGGCACAGGAGGAGGAGCAAGCAGGCCCAGATCACTGGAGTCCCCATTCCTGGGGTGCAGGCAGGTGGGAAGGCACAAGGAACATACACGTCACTCCCCTGTGGGTCCTTCTTTCTCCCCCTCTCCCACGCTCTGTGCTGGAGACCAGCCTGCTCGGCCTGATATAGACTCTGGAATGGGAGTGTCACCTTCGACCCAGGGGTAAACAAGGGTCGTGTCACATCTCTGGCTGGGGTTGGTGGATGCAGCTAGGGCAATATTTACCCACCACCCTAGCTGCTGAATTCAGGATGCTGACAGGCTGCTGAAAAGGCTCAGGCTGTGCAGAGGCCCTGTGCATTGGTTACATGGCAGGGGTGGGACCCCTTGACCGTGCAGTGGGGATGCAGTAGCCAGGATGCCGGGAAAGCCCTGGCAGGAGCAGGGGGGGTGGAGCTTGCTGTGAAATTAGATTGTTAAAGTAGGTTCTGGCAGTGATCCCACTACAGCAACACAAAGGAGAAGATGCCGAGGGTTGCTGAACACTTCCCATGAAAACCCCATTCACAATCGCTTATCACTTTCCCACACTGGAACTGCCAGGAATGACATTTCCAAGCTCAGTCTCTGCCTTGGGTTGAATTTTCTTTTGTAAAGTTTAAGCAAAAATAAACGGAGCCATTTCTGAAAACAAGGGTAGCATAAAACAGGTGGCTTTTTCCAGAGTAGTCCATTGTTATGACCATTTATTTTAAGAGCTTGAGTGCCTTCATGCTTTCAGAGCCTGGAATTGAAATGTGGCAGTTGATTGCTATAGGGGAAGAGACATCTTTTTCCTCTTGCTATTAAAATCTGGCTGGGTTATAAAGTAAAGTACATGGCCATTCACACATGTTCAGTAGAGTTCTCAGACTTTACGAGTCACTGAGAACTTGGAAGAAAATTGTCTGGATTGGTTACGGATCACTGTGCTAACCGACAAAGCACAAGATGGCGTATTAGCTGGTGTCTGGGGCAGATCACCAAATCATTCTAAGGAACAGGATGAATGGCTGCTTCTTCAGCTATTTATAGAGAGTAGGAAAAAAACCTGTGAGATCACTGGGGATTTCTATGAAAGTGACTCATGCCTGGGGTCTGTTGCTGCTAGTGCTAAAACATGCTTGGAATTTCTTAATAGTATCGGTGACATTTTCCTAACTCAAAAAAGTTGCATCCCACAACAGTATATTCTATTTGAGAGCTTGTCTTGAGAGAGAAAGAGGAAAGATTGGAGAGCTAAAAATGAATGGTAACTTAGGTACAGGTGATCATGAATTGATCACATTTATAATGTGCAAATAGAATAAAGTGCAGACCAGAAATATAGATGTACTTGTGTGAAAGGGCCAATTTCACAAAGCTGAAAACGATTCTGAAGAAAACCAGCGGAGAGGAAGAATTTTATCAGAAAAATGTGAATGATGACTGGAAATGACTTTACTAGATGCCCCAAAAGACACAATCAAGGAAGACAGCCATACTTATTAAAACACTGGCTTTGTTAAAAGAGCACATGAAAGCAATTATAAAATATCTATATTTATATCTATCTCTGTGTGTGTGTGTACGTGTGTGTGTATAAAAATGCTGTATAACAAACAGAAGAAAGGAAAAGTTGACAGTAATAAATGTAATTCAGAAGCCAGCAACTTTGGAAAATAGTTAAGGGAAGCAAAGGGATGCTAGAAGAAATCTATGGCTAGTGGAGTTAAGGACAATAAGAAGTTCTGAAAGCATGTTAGGAATGAAATAAATCATAAAAAAATATTGGTCCTTTACTAGATAGCATGGTATAATTATCAATAATAATAAAGAAAAGGCATTTGGGGAAAAACTGATGAAGTTGTTATATCATGAACGAACAGGATAACACTCTTTCTCTTCTGCTTGTATTTGGGGAGAGTGTTAAACAGCACGTACCGAAGATAGACATTTAAAACCAGCTGTCCAGATAACTTTCGTCCAACAGTTTTACAAGAGCTGGCTGAGGAGCTCACTAGATCTGCAGTGTTGATTCTCAGTAAGACTTCACCACTGGAGAAGTTCCAGAAGACTGGAAGAAAGCTCATGTTCTGCTAGTACTTTAAAAGGGTAAATGGGATAACCTGAGTAATTATATGCCTGTCAGTCTGACATGGATCCCTGGCACAATAATGGAGTGCTGATATGGGGAGGCTCTCATATGCTTAATGCCACATACATTTGGTTTATGGAAAACAGATCCTGTTAAATTAATTTGATTTTTCTAAGATTATAATTTGGTAGATAAGGTAATAGTGTTGATGAAATATACCAAGATTTCTGTAAGACGGTTAATTTTTACCACATGAAATTTTGATTAAAAACACCTATATCAAACTAACATGTCATACATGAAATGGATTAAAAACTGGCTAGCTGATGGATCTGAAAATGGAATTGTAAATGATGATGAATCATTGATGGGGTGAGTTTCCAGTGTTCTGTATTGGGATCTGTTCCAGGTTCTGCTATTTAACATTTTTATCAATGATGTAGAAGAAAACCTAAATTCATCAGTTGATGCATTCTGCACACAACACACAAATTGGGGGAGTGGTAAATAACGAAGGGGACAGGTCACTAATACAGAGTTCTATGGATCACTTGGTAAACTGCGGGCAAGCAAAGAAACTGTGTTTCAATGTGGCTAAATATAAATGTACAGGTTTAGGAACAAAGCAGGCCCTATCTACAAGATGGGGGATTTTATTCTGGGAAGTGATGACTCGGAATATGATTTGGGGATGGTCAGGGCATTGGGACACAAAAAGTCCCCCAAACTTGGAGCACAAGCTGACCTGAGCCCTGCCGGCACACTCCCTGGGCCTGACCCACGGTGCTCGAGATGGGCAAAGGTCCCAGGGCCCCATGCTGGTCTGAGGTGCCCTGGGGCCTAACAAGGTGTAACAGTATCCAATCTCTAGAGGGTGAATCTAGACAAATTCAGACTGGAAATATGGTGTAGGTTTTTAACAGTGATGGTAATTAACTTTGGAACAATTTTCTAAGGTTGTGATGGATTCTCCGTCACTAGCAACTTTTAAATCGAGGTTAGATGTTTCCCTAAGAGATCTGCTCTAGGAATTATTTTGGGGATGTTCTACAGGCTGGGTTATACAGGAGGTCAGACTACATGACCAAAGTGGTCTTTTTTGACCTTGGAAGTTATCAATCTATGAATCTGTGCTGCTAAAGTCCCCATGCTTTGTATCTATGCTGAGCACGCTCCAGCTCCATTTTCATCCAAACACACTGAAACGGTTCAATGGATCCAGGGCCCTTCATGAGCATTGAGCCAGTTCCCTGGTCCCACAGTCGCATATGTACTGAGCCTTCTTGCCACTGCACAGAGCCATGCTCACTGACCCGCTGGCAGGGACATGGCACAGACACAATAGATTTCCCTAAGCATTCCCATCTCAGTACACTTGCCCTGATCTAGGGGAAAGTGCACTGTGTCTGCAGCCAATCTCATTTCTCCACCAACTCTTATTTACGAGTTTGGATGGCAAGAACAAAGGACATCTTCATACCCAGACCAGAGGCCTTTTGGGAGGAGTTGCTGTAGACAAACACAAGCATTGTGCTCAGCACAGGAGTAGCTGGATGAAATTGTCTGGTTAGTGTGCTCATGCAGACACACGATGAAGTGCACACATGGATCCCCCAGTGGAGCCCTAGCTGGTGTGGGAGGAGAATTCACTTCCCATGTTCGCTCTTATTCTTGGGGTGGAGAAGACTACAGTGTCTTTGAGTAATGGGCAGATTGGTGGGTAACAGACATAACAGCTGCCCCACTCAACCTACACCCAATCCAGTCTCAGTCCTGGCAGTGGGGATAGGTGAGCATCATGTCTCATTGCCGCCCTGTACAGTGCAGGGGTGAGATGGGGGTGGGGGTGGGGGGGATCCACTGGGACTGGCTGAGTCCTGTAGAGAGACTCAGAAGAAATCACAAGGGAGCACTGGATTTGGCAGACACCTATGGAGTGAGACTACAGACAGCTTGCCCTGGCTCTGAGTCAGCTCTACGGATGCAGAGATCTGGCCCCAGGTCACTGGCCCTTGCTGGTTTACCCTCAAATATTTACCTGCCTCTGGGACAGCTCAAAAGTCACAGAGATTTCAGCATCTATAGGAAAACAGGACTCTTTGGGGCCGATGAATCAGGGGGTGGGAGGCCTCTGCCCAAGGGGAAAGTGATTCAGGAAGGGGGTAAGCTTCAGGCCTGGGGCACATTTCCCTTGGATTGGCATCCATGGAAAGCTCAAGTGTCTGTCATGGACCAGACCTGGCTTCACTGAGGCCAGTTCTGTCCTTGGTTACAGCTGTGCATCCCGAGACAGCTTTCAGCCAGCAAACCAAACAGGCTGCGCAATCTCCATGTTGTCTGAGCACAACTGCAGGGGTGTCTAGCTCTTTCTCCTCCCTGCTTCCTACAGTCCCTCTGGGGCACACTGCACCCCATGTGCCCCTTATGGTGTGACTGGGTACAGGGCCAGCCCAAGGGTTTTGGCGCTCTACGTGAATTATGATTTTAGCACCCCCTTCCCCACGTTATAAGAGATAACATATGTAAAAAATTCTCTTCCATCTAATTTGGTGCCTCTTAAAGCCTGGCACCCTAGGTGACTGCTTGGTTCACCTATCTGGTTGGGCCAGCCCTGATTGGGTATCACTCATGTTCACCCTTATAGCTTAACTCTATACTGGTTAATGCAATGCATCTCATGTCAGATGTTTGTGGTGTGCTGGTGACACACTGAACGTTATTGATATGGTGACAGGTTTATTGCAATGTCATATTTTTGAGTCGGAGGCTCTGGTATGGAATATTAACAAATATGTGCCTCATGGCTTGAAGCAGATTCAGTCAAATCCCTCCAAGAGCAGAGAGATAATTCACAGCGCACTAAGGCATGCATAAAACAATCAGTTTTTCCAGGACAATGGATTAGCCTCAGCATTGATAAGGGAATCCTCACTGACTCAAGTGGAGGGGGCCATACATGGACCCCGTTCGTCACTGGCCCTGGAGAGCAGGGCAAAGGTACATGTAAATATGAGAGATATTTGGCAATCTCTCTCTGTCTTTCCACTCCATCTATCTATATCAAGCAACTGAAGCACTGACCACAGAGGAAGGCCTGATTGGAGGAGAAGCAGCCAGCCTGTGTGTGAATATCATCTAAGGCTGTATGGGTGCTAAAAGTGTTAAGCTTGGTTTAGAATGTGATTTTCCTTTTATTTACTTTTGATCAAATCTGAGCTGCTTTCTTCTGACTTATAATCACTTAAAATCTTTCTGTACTAAATAAAGGTGTGTGTTTGTTTTATCTAAGGCTATGTCTACACTAGAAAGTTTTCCCGACAAAAGTTTTGCTGGCGTACAGCCACCGCTGTAATTAAATAGCTGCAGTGTGTTTTTCTCCCTCTTCTTTTGTCTGGATTGCATTCACACTGTCACCTCTTTCGTCCACAAAGTGAGCAGTGCCCTATGGGTAACTATCCCACCCCTGCAATTGCACACAGAGTGTTTTGGGAAGGGCTTGCAATGCCTCATGGGAAAAGTAGAATGTCAGGTGATGAAAGTTTCCTACTAGTTTCACAGCTGCTTTTAAACTGCCCTGTCAGCCAAACCCACACTGCTGAACACAGACACAAGAAGCCCACAGAGGTGGGGGAGAAGGAAAAAGGGGTAGGGTGAGTGAATGAGTGAGTTTGTGTCTCACACACAGCGGGAGAGAGACAGACAGACAGCCTGTGTTAGGGACAGTGGCTATGTCTACACTTGTTAAAATAAGTCAACTTTGCTAAGTCAACTTAACAAAGTCGACTTTAAATCGACCTTGTTAAGTCGACTTAGCGCATCTACACGGTAAATTTAGGTAAGTCGACCTTGCTAAATCAACTTCAAGCATCTACACTTGATACCTAAGTCGACTGGCAGGGGCTTTGTCGACCTGGGAGTGGTGCATGGTGGGAAGTGTGGCATGTGGCACCCAAGAGCTGCCCCCCTTCCACGGCCACCCCTTTAAAAGAGGAAGGGACCTCAGCACCTTCCCCATTGTGCTTGGCTACACGGGGGCTGAGCAGGTCAGGAGCAGGGTGCAGGAACGGGGTGGGCAGAGCTGTGTTCTGCCCTGTGGGTGGGCACGCCAGGCTCTGGCTGTGCCAGGCACCCTGGGAGGGAGGTCAGTGGGGAAGTTCTGGAGGCCATGGAGGTTGACTTAAGGCTACTCCACGTCTACACTGGGTTAAGTCGACTTAATAAAGTCGACTTAAGCAGTAAGTCGACTTAAAACCAGGTGTTATTAAGTCGACTTAATTTACAAGTGTAGACGCACCCAGTGTGTCTGCATTCCTCCTGTAAGTTAAGACAGCAGGAGCTATAAGCAACTAGACCCAAGGCTGAAGCTGCTCACAGATATCTTAATAGCTGGTGTCCCTATTCCCCCACCTCCCGCAGCACAGACGGTCCCATCCACCCATGGGGAGTAGGGAAAGAGTCCCTGCCTCTTTCCCTGGCTCTGCACAGCACATCAGGAGTTACACATCCCCTGTACTTTAGAGCAGGCAGGAAGGATTGCTGTTACTGTATTGTGAAGGGAGTTAACTTCCTTGGACTTTGAAAGGAGCGGGGTGGAGGCAGATGGCTGCAGGCAGCCGAGATCAAAGAGGTGACAGAGCAGCACTTATGATGGCATGCTGGGATAACCTCAGGGCAGTGTCCACATACGTGCTTTTTCACAAAAACGTTGTCAAAAAAGGCTCTATGCTTCTCGTCTAGGTGGTTTTATTTTGTCGGAAAAACAGGGCAGTTTTGTCAACAAAAGGGTTGCTGTAGTGTGTACGCTGGGATTGTTGCCAAGAAGCCACCTTTTATCAGCAAATCTTTCCAGAGTGTACAAGGCCAAAGCACTGCATGTGGTTTAGTGTGTGTAGAGAGTTCATTTAGTGTCACCAAGCTCGTACGTATCAATGTCTTCGATAAACGAACGAACTGATCGTGAGCTTGCTTTGTTCAGTGGGCAGCACTGCACACTGCAAGAGGGAAGTTCCCCAGGTTGCATCTGGGACTGGGGGTGTTTGCTGGGGCCATTCTATTGCATAATCCCATGAGTGGCTGGCCAGGATGTCTCACTCACTGAGTTGAGGGCTGCTTGCTTGCAGGAGGCTGTTTGTGGGATGACCCGGGAGCTGGGGTTCACAGAGTAGAGCAAGTGCAAGACAGACTCCAGGAGTGAGGGACTGGGGTAACCTAGCAATACATCAGGCCAGACTGCAGAGGGTAACATCACACCCTCTCCCTGAGACTGTTCCTTTCCATCCTTTCCAGGAATAGCACAAAGCAAAAAGAGTCCAAAGGCCGATGAGCAGGGCCCAAGGGTGCTAACAGAGCTGACAGAAACACTCCATTAGGATGGCGGGAAGGACTCACCTGCACCCAGGGTGGGATCAGGCCCCATCTTATGGACAAGACTCCTCAGAGCATAAATCAATGAAACACAGCAATAACACTATCTCGGAATGAGCTGCAATGAGTACGAGGACCGGAAATAACCCAAAAGGACTTGACATAACTCAGGGAACATCCGGGAAATAAGAGAAACATGATTCAGCTCAGAAAATGAAGCTAATACAGCAGGGTTAAGAGAAATCTTAACAGTCATTTCCAACCAGGTTTGAATGTTGCCCATCGACACATCTCCTATTTGTCGGGGCCTTCCCTGAACAAAAGCATGTGCCTAGCTATATCTCAGCCTTCACCACATCCTCTGTGAGCAGCCCTGCCTTCAACCTTCCACCCTGGGAGACTCCTGTCTATAGAGGATCCCCACAAAACAGATTAGAGAACACAACTGCATTCGCCCTGTACCTCCCCTCTATGCACAGATTAAAAAGACTCCAGGAACCCATGAGGGGCCCATTACCAATCCACAGTCCATGCACAAGATTCCCCAAATTAAGAGAAACATGGCTGGTGGGCAATGTTCCCTCTAAGGTTTGGCGGCTTGTGTGCAAAATTTTCAAGCCGTGTGCAAAACTTTTTCTGAATAAAATTTTTGTGCAAACTCACACGACAGAAATTATAGGCATTAATTGAAGTTAAAGTGATTGTAAACAGAATTAATTAATTGTGTTTAATTAATTGAATTTGAATGAATTTTGAATTGAAATTTAATTTTTAGAAAGGTTTTTATTTAAAATTAATTTTTAAAAAGCTTTTTAAAAAGGAAGGAAGGAAGGAAGAGAAAGAAAAAAGAGAGAAGGAAGGAGGAGAAAAAGAAAAAAGAAGTAAGAGAAAGGAAGGAAGCAAAGAAAGAAAGAGAAGGAAAGAAGGAAAAGAAAGAAGGAAGAGAAAAAAGAAAGGAAGGAAGGAAGGAAGAGGAAGACGAGAAGGAAAGAAGGAAGAGAAAGAAAGAAAGAAAAAGGAAGGCAAACAAGAGAAAGAAGGGAAGAGAAAGGAAGAAAAGAGAGAAGGTAGGAAAAGGAAGGCGGAGAGAAGGAAAGAAGTAAGAGAAAGAAGGAAGAGAAGGAAGGAAAGAAAAAGGAAGGCAAAGAAGAGAAGGAAGG
>ML685987.1:44875-75222 GCA_007922175.1 Pelusios castaneus
GAAGGAAGGAAAGAAAAAGGAAGGCAAAGAAGAGAAGGAAGGAAAGAGAAAGGAAGGCAAAGAAGAGAAAGGAGGAAAGAAAAAGGAAGGCAAAGAAGAGAAAGGAGGGAAGAGAAAGGAAGGCAAAGAAGAGAAAGGAGGAAAGAGAAAGGAAGGCAAAGAAGAGAAAGGAGAAAAAAAAAAGAAAGAAAGAAGCCGAGGCCATTGGCGGCGGGGACCCAAACGCGGTCCCGGGAGGCTGCCTGCAGGGCAGAGCAGACCCCAGCACCGGAGGCCGATCCTGGCCCCGTGCCGGGAGGCCGAGGCTGTCAGCGGAGCGGAGCTGACCCCGGCCCTGGGCCGGGAGGTCGAGGCGGCCGGCGGGTGGGAGCCCAGGAGCCTGCCCCGGCCACGGCCACCCCGCTGCCCCGGCTGCATGGGGCAGGCAAGCAGGCGCGCGCACATGCCCCGGTCCAGAGCCTGCCTAATCCGCCCTGGGGACGGGGAGGGCCAGCCCAGAGGCCGGGCTCAGGTCGGGTCTGCTGTGGCAAAGCCGCAGCCCCGGGGATCTGGAGGAGGCGGTGGGGGCTGCTGGCCTGCGCAGGGGTCCCTCAGTGCTGCGTGGGGATTGCAACGGCCACTGCGCAGCCGCTCACCCGCGCAGCTTAGAGGGAACACTGCTGGTGGGACCTGTGTGTCACCTGATGCACACTGGGCTATGGTCTGGGTAACTTTTCTGTTCACTTTTGGAATGTAATTGTACAGTTTGATGCCAATTATGCTGTGCAAGGGATTCCTTTATGAATGCATGTAATATATTTGTCATTATTATTATGGTATCATGTTTACTGCAGCATCAAGTATGTGTACACATGAGAAACATGTTCCCAGGTATTTTACATGGCTCAGACCATCAGGGCTATCTCTCAGCACAGAGGCTGAAGAATTGCATGACAAAGACAATGCAAATTGAGCTGCCGGGCTCAAGTGGGACAAAGAAAATCACACAGCAGCAAGAAAGAAGGAGGGGAGAAGAGGATTTGAAAAGGACACACTTGGAACTGTTAGAGAGTTTTGTCCAGAGATTCTCCATCTTGAAACATCTACAAGAAAGATTGGGCCCTGCTAAGGAATAATCAGAGACTGGCTGCTAAACAATCATTTAGCCAGATCTTGTGAGTAACCTTGGACAGAAATATTAGTTAGCATGCACCTTATATCTTTTATTTGATTGAGGTAACTCCCGACTCCTTTATTAAATGATTGTGCATTGATATTGGTTTTCAAACTTTTTGCTTCTCGGGACCGAGTTGAAAAAACTCATTTATGCAACCCAACAATGACATCTTTGAGCAATGCATTCCAGTATTTTGGCTGTGGCAGCAGCGGGCACTGTGACCCAGTGCCTGAGGGTGCTGGGTCCCGACACTACGGCTACATACTCACTTAAAATCGTGTTCTAATCGATAAACTAGTGATTAAGGAAGGGTTCCAATCCCTGTAGGATGGAAGTCCCCGGTGTGGTATCTGGAGGCTGGGAGTGCTTGCTGGCGGACTGTCCCCTGAGTGGCTGTAGAGCACACACACATTGCCTGGGACCAATTACATGCAGGAGGCTGATGTGGACTGACTCAGGAGTGAGTGGTCGTGTGGCATAGCAGGGTGAATTGGGGTTCAGGAGTGGAAATCAGGGGGTCACAGTGGCAAACCGGGGAATTCTGGGAAGGGAATGTTACACTGTGTCCTCGGGGATGCAGAGGGACCCATTGCGCCATCTCTCTTTGATCTGCTTGACCATTTTCAGCAGTGACTCCAGGGCCCAGGTACTGTGGAGACTTGGTGCTGAGCCAGCCCTGGGTCTGACATGCTCACAACTGAATTCAGTCTCCAGGATTCCCACACAGAGCTTCCCACACTGCTTAGGGTGTCCTCTGTCTGCTGAGCAGCTGGTAACGAGCCCTTTGTGCAGTGTCCCAGGTGCTTTTAACCTTCAGCACAGGCTTCTGCTATGTGAGCCACAGCATTAGGTTAGGCTGCAGCAAGAGGAGGTTGTTATCCTGGCTCAGTGATGGGCTCCTTGGCTCAGTGTGGAGAGTGGGGCGGCTCTCCTGCTCCATGTGACCCCCAGAGGTGGGAGGGGCCACTGGGGCCATGTTGTGTGTCCAGTGAGGAAAGCTGACTGTCTTTGCTAGACCAGCTCCCACTTGTTCCTGGGACAGGAGCTGGCGCTGCTGCTCCAGTGGCGGCAGCATGAGCCTGGCACCCAGGAGCGGCCGAGGTTAGTGATATTCTGGCAGGAAACAAGTGCCAGAAAGGAAATGGGGCTCGTTCTGAACAGTTTATATCAGCGGTTTTCACACTGTGTCCACAGCCCCAATAGTTTTCAGCCTCTGCCTAAGATTTCCAAAGTGGCTGTACCTCTGTTCCAAATACATTAGGGGTTCCCAAATAAAAAAAAAAGGTTGAAAACCAGGAGTTTGCATCTAAGCAGTATCTGAATGGAATCTGATGGGACAAAGAAAAGCCAGTTTGCCTGCCCAAGGGCTGAAGATCCAAGGCTTCCTGCAAACACTGGAGGTGTGAGAGTGTCTCAGAGAAAGGATTGGAAGACTATTTTATTATGGAAAGGATCAGACAAGGGCTGCTACTAGCTCCCGGTATAAACCTTACCAACAACAGTAATTAAATATTACCAGCTCTGAAAGTGGGACATTGTGGGTACAGAAGCCAGGTGCAGTCACACAAAGAGTAAAGCCTTTTTTGTGTCTGCCCCCTTTGCTGTACACAGGACAACACTGTCTTTAAATACAAGAACTCATCCTACTTCCCAAACACTAAAGTGCAGTTCCCCTGCCTGATTCTGGTTTAGCCTCAATCAATTCCTAACTGGTTGAACCTAAACTAAATTAGTGCTGCTTCAAATCAAAATAAATGCATCTACTCTGTGATTTTCACTGGTTTAAGAAAATTGGTTTATAAATTAATTTCAATTCAATTGGTTCCATTTTCATGTGAATGTGTGTAATGAGGGAAGCTCTGCCAGCTGGGCTGTAATGCTGGGGGGGGAGGGGGTCTGTTGCTGATGCAGCCCTCCCCAGGGTTTAAAGCCAAAGCACACATCAGTGATCATAGTAGCTGGGGAGGGGGACAGAGCCACACTCCCAGGATCTGGCTGCTCTAAGGATCACAAGAGTCATGCAAGGAGCAGCAGAAAAACAGGCCTAATGTGAGAAAATGGCTTCACAAAGATGTGCGGTTTTTGTCTTACATTGAACCAGATCTGATGTGCTGCTCCAGGCAGGAAGCAAACCTAAAAGGTCCCCACTGCAGCCCCTGGTCCCCACGTGCGACAGACGTCTGGAATCAGACTGGCTGGTTTGGAGGTGGGAGATCGGATGGCAGGTGGGATGTTTCCAGAGAGAACTGGGATGCGTTGGCTGAAGAAGGTGCTAAGAGTCCATGTCTCGACCATGCGCTGCAGCCTCCTTGCAACCGAGGGATAGGGGGTAGGGTAGTTGTTATGGGGAGAAGAGAGGAGCAGCAGCTGAGAAAAGGCTTGGCCATGCCACCCAGATCCTGGGGTGACTGGCTGCTGGTGTGGTGCTCTTGGGATGTGGGGGGAGGAGCTGCAAAGCAAGGCCAGGGGCTTCAGTGTGAATTTCCCATCGTTCCAGCATGTAGGGCTTTAAACAAACACAAACATACACTAAGACAGGGATCAAAATCCCCCCTCCACCCATCAGACTCCTATAGAGATGTCCCCCAGAATGATCCTGACCCCCACAAAGACTCTCTCCTCAAACGCACCATGCAGCCCTCAAGACAGATTCCTTGTGCCCCACATTGACCCTTCCCACAAGATGCCCTCTCACCCCACATATATAGTCCTTGGGGGTTCCATGGTCCTACTGCCCCCTCCATATGTCATCCATAGCAGACACAGATCTCTTTCCCCACCCAGACACCCCCCTCTCATAACATTACAGGGACTGGAGCTGGCTGTGGGTTCATCACACCTACCTGAGCAGCAGGGGGCGCTGTACTCAGCCGCTGTGTGTTCACCTGCAATAGCAAGGGGTGTAAGGAATGGAGGAGAGACCTGGGGGGGCAGGCGTGAGTACCCCTCCCCCCAATCCTGCACAGGCAGATTCTGTTATTCGAGCCCCAGAGGATCTCTCCTGTAGGTCTGACCCCCTTGAACAGGGTTGGGGGGGATTCCTGCTACTGTCTGATTCGGACTGCGAATTCTCTCCTGGTCCTCATCTCCACCCATTGCTGTCCAGTCACCCCTCAAAGCACCCATGGAAACTATCCTGCCACCTCCTGGGCCCAGAATGAAGGACTGTGGGGTAGTCCAAGGGGCTGGACGGCAGGTAAACGTGTGGAGTGCTGGACAGGCAAGACACACCTGCCGGGAGAGCCCCAGTTACATCAGCAGCACTGTCCCACTCGTCTGTGGGCACACGGCTGCCATGTCCCTCCCAGTGAGCACATCTCACCCAGGGATCAAACCCAGCAACACTCAGAGCTGGATCAGATTTAAGGAAATGGGGCACTTGGAACCTGGGGAGACTTCAGTGACCCTATGCCTGTGTGTGACTCGGAGCCCACGAGAGGAGCAGTAATGGGGGAGAAGCCAGGGCACAGCAGGACCACCCAGGCTTTGACTGAGCCATAAAGCCCCCAAGGCAGCTGTACCACAGGCTGTCAGCGCAGGACGTGTCCTCCCTAGACACTGACCACAGGCGGGGCTGGAGCTGAGAGACCGTCAAGGAGGCACTCACCCGTTTCGTAGTAATCGTACAGTCTCACCACAGCTGGTCTGAGATTCTTCACAGGGAAACCCTGCTCCAGGGAGAAGGTGAAATTCGCCGCCTCCTCTCTCAGCTACGGAGAGAAAGCAACAGAGCGCCAGGGCTGAATGTCTGCGCTGGCAGCTAGAACCCACCTCCCTCTCTATCGAACTGGCCCAGCCCTCTTCCCTCTCCCCTGTGGCCTGGAGCACTGGGAAAATACTCCCCCAAATCCCTCTTCTACCCACCCTGAAAATGTGAGTCCCCCTTTCCCCACCACTTCAGTGCACTCAGGGCCCAGCTCCAGCCTCCACAACCCTGGGCTCTCCATCACTCTGTTCAGGGCCCTCCCCGTGCTTCGGCTGAGTCAGGCCCATCTCCCTGTCCTTTGCCATCTATGCTCACAGCAGTCCCAGGAGTACCAGCCACGTAGACGCACCTGGTCCAGATACAGCGTCACCTGGTCATTCTGCACCTCCAGCCTCTTCACCAAACTCTGCTTCTCCAGCTAGGAGCAGAGGGAGGAAAAAACTGAGCCTGGAACTGTGGGGCCAGGGCCAGAGTCACTGCTCTGCTGTGAGCTGGGAGTTGGGGCACCAAATGCCCCCTTGGCAAGGGCACTGGCCACCACCCCGCTGCCCCCATTTCAGTCACACCTGGCCATGGGGTGTCTCCTGGGGGTGAGGCCTGACTCTCGACAGAGATGTGGGGGAGCTAAATGGGATCCTGTCCTGCTCACTGATGGGCTGGGAGACCAAGAGCTTCCCGGTGTCCTGCTGCAGTGCTAGGAGGTGCTGTGCTGCACGGAGCAGGGCTCTGTAGGGTGCTTCTCCCCAGGGCTCAGAGCTGCCATGGGTGTTTTCCTGGGCTCTGGGCTCTCCCCCAAGGGATCAGACCCCTGGCTCCCTGCAGTTTGACTGGCCAGGCCTGTTCTCCTCTCTGGGAAACTCACCTGGCTCAGGGAGCCCTTGTCAGGGATGTAGCCGGACGGCAGCTTGGCCTCGATGACGGCCATGTTGGTGGCTGGGCGCTCCCCGCTGTACCTGCAACAGGAGCCAGGCGCTGTGGTAGGGGATTGCCCTGGGTACAGACCCCAGGGAAGATGGTGGGGAGGGGAGGCCTCCCATCTACTTAGCACTACAGGCCTGCTCTGGGCCGTGAACCACGCTTGTCCCTAACCAGCCCTCAGCTCCCCAGACAAGTGGCACAAGCCCCAGGCACTCCTTGGGAGCCACTGTCCATTCTAGATCAGCCCCAGGGCCATCCCATTACTGCCCCAGCCATTTCCCCACTCCTTGTGGCTGGGCTTTGCCCTGCACATTCCCACACTCCCTGTGGCCTGGCCCTGCCCCAGACACTCAAACCCAGCTGGTCTGTGGGCTGGGGCTCCTACCGGGCACGGAGGGTGAGGCTGAAGTGCGATGTGGCGGTCTCGGTGCATTCCTTCGGCTCTGTCTCCACCTGCAGGTCAAAGGTTGTGGAGCTCTTTGGGGGTGGCACATGGTAGCGCAGAATCAGCTGGGAGAAAAACGAGACGGTTGGGGCAGAATCTGTGGTGACCCCTGCAGCAGATCAGAGCCTGGGCCCAGAGCCAGGCGGCATGAGGATCCGCCGTTGGGCAGTCCAAAGGCTCAGACAGCCACTGCTGGCCTGCTGGTTCCCAAGGCTCCTGCACTCACCTGCACAAAGACACAGCCCTTGCCGCTGGCCTGCACCATGTACTGCCCAGGGATCTCCTGCAGGGCCGCTTGCTGCGGCACCAGCCGGTTGGCGTTGTCCACATGCAATTTCTGCCGGGCCCCTCCCTGGGAGCTCACTGTCACGGACACAGCGTCACTCACGCTGTACGTCAGGGCCGCGTATTTGGCCAGGGCCTGCAGGGCCACCACCGTGTCCTGGGGAAGGAGACTCACTGAGTTGCTGTCACACTCTGGGGACAGAAGCCCAGCTCAGTCTCACTGCAGCAGGATTGGGACACAAAGGGCGCTGACAGCAGGACCCAGGCTGCCAGCCCTTTGGGAAGGGGGCTGTGCACCCAGGACAGCTCACCCAGGAATGGCCCCAGCTCAGCTGCAGAGATGCAGCCCTCACGGTGCTCCTGGCCCCTCCCTCCTCCAGGGCCTCCAGCCCTGGCTTTCCCCGAGGGCAGGTTTATTACCTGCGTGGAGGCGAAGCCCCCATAGGGGTTCTGCTGCTTGCTGAGCCACCGCACGATCTGGGAGGCGGTCGCCATGTCGGCAGCAGACATGCTGGGCACGGAGAGATAGGCCAGGAGCACGTAAGCCGTCATCTCCACCTCCGCCGATGGTGCCTGGTTCCAGTAGAGCTCAGTGCTGGGCAGGGCCTTCACCCTCCTCTGCCAGTGGAGCTGTCCCCCTAGGAGAGGGGTCAATGGAAGGGCAGCCCCATGGCTGCAGTTACCACATGCTGGGTCACATGTTTGCTTTCCAAAGGGGTTCCCAGGGTTTCCCAGACAATAGGGACCTCTGCTGTCCACTGAATGCAGCCAGCTCTGGGGCAGGACATGGCAGCTGATTCATGGCACACAGGGGAGCTACACAAATGTATCACAGCACCCCCAGCTGGAATATCCCCCACACAGGATGGGGGCTGGGATCCTGAGGCATCACCTCAACGCTTGGTTACAACCTGTTCCCCTGGGGAGCTGCATACGCAGTGCTCTGCCCTGCAGTCTCTGAGGCCAAAGGACACATCTCGGTTGTGACTCTGGGTGCTTTAGAGGTTGGGTTGGGACATGAGTCTTTGACCCTCTAATTTCTCAGCCCTACCCCCGCCCCACAGGCTGGCAGAGACCCGGCCTCAGCCCATGTGCCCCATGTGCTGGGCCTTGGAAATGGCAGGACGATCTCACTACCGGCCTGAGGGCACGAGTGTCCCCACGTAAGTCCAGTGTGTCAGACCCTCTCTGGCAGCCTCAGGAGAGACCACAGACTGACTGGGCAATGGAGACCCAGCTCCCCTGCCAGCCTGAGGAGGCCCCTTGGGCAAGGGGCATTGGGGTGGGCAGGGCCATGGGGTCAGCTGGCCCTGCCCTCTCTCTGGAGGCCATCAGCCTGGACACACTAGAGTGAGCGCTGCTGGTACCGGCACTGATGCTGTGCTGGGCCAGGCTCTGCAGAAGGGCGCTCCGCTGCTCAATGTTCCCCGCCAGCCCAAAGACATAGGCCAGCAACGCCTGCGTGTAGAGGTCGCTGGTGTTCGAGGCCTCTCGCAGGCACTGGAGGGCCCTGTTCACCATGGGGTCCTGGGACAGGGAGACACCAAACACACTCCCTGTCAGGCTGAGCCAGCCAGAGGAGACCCCCACGCTTGGGGCCTGTGTGTCCCCCAGCAATCACCACATGCAGTCCTAACACCCCCCACCATTGAACCAAGTATCACCTCCCCCCAACCCGTTCCACTCTGCTGCCACCTGCACCCTGCGCCCCCACAAGCCTCGTGCAGATCCCCCGAGTGCTAGAATCTTCCTTCTACCGCATCTCCACCCCAACCAACTCCTCACATCACCCTGACCCCCATCTTGGTACCGTCCCCCCACTGAGCCCTTCTCCACCCTCGCCACTGCCCCTCACATCACTCTAAGCCACCACCCCAATCCCCAAGCCCCAACTCCCCTCCCTATCCGCCCCTCCCCTGGGAACACAGCACTTGGCCTCACCACCAGTGGCCGCCCCAGCTCCAGCAGTGCTGCCGTGACGTAAGCCGAGAGAGAGATCTCATCCACCACGCCGTCCTGAGGGGGAAGGACACACTGAACGCTGGCTCATACTGGTCCGTGCACAGGATTGACTCAAGCGTTTTTGACACCCTAGGCAAACTATGACTTTGGCGGGCCCCCCTCATGCTTCTATACAGAGATGACATATTAATATATTTTTTTAATAGAGAAAAAATCATTTTAATCTTATATGGTACCTCTTAAACCCTGGCACCCCAGGCGACTGCCTAGTTTGTGTAAATGGTCTGGCTGGCACTGGCTGTGCACCACATTGCTAGATGAGGGTTTACAGAGGACTGACCCACTGGGTGAGAGCAGAATTGACTCTCGTGGACTCAGCCTGCTCGGCTGGGTCCCATCTCCTGCTGGGTCCTGGCAGGCCTATCTGTGTCCCAAACAGCTGCTCCGAGTTCTGACAGTAAGGGAGACCACACTGTAGCAGTGAGTTCCACAGGTTAGCTCAGGAGAGGCGGTAGCTGCTCTATAGACAAGGCTGCATGGGGCTCCCAGGATAAAATCCTATTTGAACCCCCTGGAACCAGAGGCTGGTGCATTGGTGTGAACTGACATTTGCCAAATTTCCTTGAAGACGAGGGTTTGCTTCTGCAATGACTGATAGATTCACCCATCCGTGGGTGAGTTCCTTCTCATTAAATAGTCCTCCTGAGCAGAATTCTGGACTTTGTGTAACATTTGTGTCCTTCTAGTTCATGAATGGCCAGATGCAGCCCTGGCCCTTCCTGCAGAAACCCAGCTCCTGCAAACTCCTGGGCAGTGGCAGGAACTGGGCCGTGACTCGAGCTGGGTGGGAATTTCATGTTGAAATGATTTCTCCACAGAAGGCACAGTTTCCACAAAACCAAAACTTTGAGGGGAAATGTTGCTTTTGCTGAAATGTGTCAATTTCCATTGGGAAAATGGAAACGCAGCATTCTGCTGTGGGTCGGCAGGGTCCAAATCACAGCCTCTTGGCTTGGGGACCTGAACCAAAACCTTTTGCTGGAAAATGGTCCAATGAGCAACTGCATCTGCCTCAGTGAAAGGCACCTCGGGAGGTCATCTAGTCCAAAGCAGGACCAACCCCAATTACATCATCCCAGCCAGGCTTTGTCAAGCTGGGCCTTAAAAACCTCTAAGGATGAGGATTCCAGCATGTCCCTGGATAACCCCTTCCAATGCTTCCCCAGCTTCCTAGGGAAAAGGTTTTTATGACTTCAGGGCTGGGTTCGTCTCGGCTGTGCCATCAGGCTCTCCTTGGGTCTACTCAGCACCAGGGGGGCGGCTGGGCTCCACAGGAGCCAGGATGGCTTGGCTATGGCTGCTTCCTTGTTTTGTGCCTTGATCAGCTTACCTGGCCGTCCCGGCCATACACCCGTTGTTAAAACCCCACGGAAATTCCCCAAACTTAAACTTCAAACACCAGCTGCCATGGGAACTCGTCTCCCCTGTCCTCAGCATGTCCCCCACCTCCCCATTGGCCCATCCCCAACCTCCCACCTGCATGGAGTTGTTCAACAGCCTCCCCACACTCTGGAAGCAGCCGCTCTCCAGCTGGTGGCGCTGCAGCCACTTTAGGGCGTCCTTAAGGAGCTTCTCGTCGATGAAGATGTAGGGTCTGGCCTGGCCAAAGGACTTGAGGACGAAGGCCGTCAGCCTGAGCAGGGAGAGACCAGTTGGAGGGAGAATCTGCCGGAGACGCTGGGAGTCGGGAGGGAGGCATAGGGGGACTGGGCTGGTGTCAGCTTTGTGGGGGACGAGCAGAGCTCTCAGGGGAGCCAGGAGGGAAATGGGGGATTTTGGGTGCAGTACGTGGGGCAGAGCTGTGCAGGGAACAAGACTGGGGTACCGGAGGGGCTGGAAATAAGGCTGCAGCCCATGTAGCTCTGCCCACCCAAAGCCCTGCGTAGCCCATGCCCTGTGGCCCCTCACCAGGTGTTGCCTGTGGCGTCCCTCTTCCCAAAGGTGCTGTACGAGCCATCGTCGTGCCTATAGAGCAGCTGGCGCTGGTACCCTGCAGAGAGACAGCGCGTCCTGGATCCACTCAGCCCTGGTGGCTAGTAGTGAGCCCCAGCCTGCTCCCCCTGGGGCCGCTAGCCCTCCCCTCACCCCAGCACACTGACTCAGATCCCAGGGAATGGTTTGAATGGGGGTGGGGGGTGGAGTTAAGACTGAATTGGTCCTTTATCCCTGAAACCATGCAGGACCCCTGAACCGGGGCTGGATCCCAATTAGCGCCCCCAAGAGGGAAAGGTCCCGGCTCCCATTCCCTGAAGCCTTGAGTCAAACACTCCTTATGACCTGGGTCTGGGCTGGTTCCCCAGAGAGGAGAAGGGAAGGATCCCATTCGCTGACCGAGCCAGCAGGGCCCACATCTGGGGCTGGATTGGAACCAGTAACCCAGAGGTGGCATGGACAGGGCAGTTCCACATCCCGGCCATGCCCTGGTACATAGAGACGGAAGGACACTCACCGCTCTGGAGGAATTCTTGGGCCTTGTCTCTGATCTCCGGGGTCAGCTGCCTGCTCTTCTCCAGGTACTGCTGGATGTAGATGTTGGGAGCGAAGCGGACCATGTTCTGCTCTCCGCAGCCATAGGGCATGGCCAGCAGGCGATCTATGTTCTGCAAAGCTGTGCCCATTATGTCTCCTGGCACCAAGGGAGTTGAGGGAGAAGAGAATGACCAGACTGCACAACACCTGCCCCGTCCCCGCACTGTGTCCTTGGAGCTCTGGTGCCTGGGAGCCCAGTGCCCACAGTTCAGGGCTGGTGGGGATACGTGGCTATGAATGATGATGACACCAAAGCTGTCACAGCTTCACAGCATCACCTAGTTGGTCTGTGGCATCTCACTGGGGACAAAGCCCTGGAGCACAGACTGCAGGGACCTGCCCTGTCCAGCTCCAGGGACCCACTAGACCTCACTGCTCTTTTCCATTCACTATGCCCCGACCTCTCTGATCAGAACAACGAGCCACAGATGGGCTGGCCCAAGGGCTCCATGCCCTGGCAGGGATGGGGCAGGGGAACTCCTTACCCAGGACAGTCACGTGGGCCCGCTCAGACCCCGCCAGGACATTCGCAGGCAGCTGCAAGGAGATTTCTTCAGACGCTGCATAACCCGAAGGCAAAGACACAACATTACAGGCCCGTGAGGAAACAGCCCCTGCCTCCAGCCAATCAGATCTCTCCATTCCTGACCAATTAGGACTCTCTCACCCATGCAGAGCCCCAGTCTCTCTCCTGAGCGCTCCCGCCATGGCCCACACATGCCCTTGAGTCCAAGGGCTCAGATATCAGCACAGTGTCCTGTCTGTGGTATTTGGCCCCTCCCTGGGCCCAGAGCGCAGGTGTGACGGGAGGGAGCATCGTACACTGGAGGGAGCATCGTACACATGGGGAAGGGGAGACTGTGGTGAAGAGGAGCTGGAGCCAGATGTGCTCGAGCCAACAGACTCTGGTGATGTTCCATGACTGCCCACTAGGAGGCATCTCTTCCCTGGGCAGCTGGGCTGACTTGTCACTGGCAGGACACTGGCTTGGACGCCCCTGGCCTGATCCAGCCTGGCGGCTCCTGTGCCCCTTGCTGGACCATCCAGCACCCAGCCCTCAGTGAGGGGCTGCAGCTGACATGCGGCTCGTTACTGACCCCACTGAGTCCCAGGCAGGCGTTGGGATCCTACCTTCTTGGCAGAGCAGGGAGTTGTGCGACTTCTCCTCCAGGATCCCTCTCGCCTGTTGGGGAGGAGCATCAGACAGAAGGTCAGGAGTAGGGACCGTGTACAGGACCTGCTAGGTCAGCCAGTGCTCACAGCCCCCAGCCTGGGCAGAATCAACCCACTATTGCCCATGCTGAGGGCTTGGCACATCCCGCTCTCAGCGCTCCAGTGATGCAGCTCCCCACTTCCCTGGAGAGTCTGTTCTCAGCCCAACAGATCTCATGGCTTCTTCCTCTTCACTACCGAGCTTCCCTCTGCTATTCCCCCTTACCACCCTCAGCCCCTCACGTGTGACCAGCCGCACTCTCGGGCCTAAAACCTGTCTCTGCCCCAGAACTCTCCCACCAGCTCCCTGATCTCGCTGTGACAAGACCATGGGATGGGGCAGTGCAGGATGGGGAGAGAGACATGGACGGCACAGGGCTGGGGGATTATTTTCTGTGGCAGGCCATCCATAAGGAAGGTCTGAGTGTCTGAGAGCAAGGGGGCATCTTATTAGCATGGGCCTTGGATTTACAGAAGTACAATTAAGTACTCAACATAATTTCACTGTACTTTACAGATAAACCCACCCAGGTGCTGGGAATGATGGGAAATGGCTAGTATGCCTGGTTTTGCAGTTACACATCACTTTTATGTTAACTGCAAGGGCAAGGAAATATTGTCCTTTGATTGTATGAACAAATGACAGTAGAATTGTGTTCAGCCTGTTCTGATGAAAAAACCACTCTCACTTGAAAAGAACTCAAAAGGGTGGCAGATTCTGTTTCTGTACTGTTAAAACAGCAAGGAGGGGCTGAAGGGGGTTGCTGCTGAGATTATACTAGCTGGGAAAAAGCTGTCCCCAGGCACTGCTTAACTCTCTTCTCTCTTTGCTAAAAGATAGAGTCAATGATTCCTTTGGGAGACTTTTAGTTTCCTTTTTAAATGAGGACGTTGCTCATGTGTTACCAGAAGGGTTTTCCCATGAGCTGGAATCTCTAAGAACTGAAATCACTGGAGAAATTGGGAAATCCTGACTGTCAAACTGCAGAGACGAGCCAGCAGTGGTTGGTGTCTGCGGACGGTGGAAGCCACAAGTGGCTGTCGCCTGCAGATGGCAGTGCCAGCGGACAGCAGGAGTCATGAGTGGGCAGAGTCTGAAGACGGCTGTCACCATCAGACGGGACTCAGTGCAGCGCAGAGGCGGCAGGAGGAAGCTGCAGAGTGGGCCTGGTCAAGACTGTCTTTGGCAGGAGGCTGCAGAAGGGGATTGACTGAGCTTCCTCCCTCTGTCCCCCCTGAAAGGTGCAGGGCCGGGTTAAGGGACTTCAGGGCCCTGGGTTGCCCACCACTGTGGGCACCCCCAGCCTGGAACCTCACCTCCCACCATCATGATGCCCCCCCAGCTAGGGCCCCAGCCTCCCCACCATGGTGTCCTGCGGGTGGGTCTGTGGTGGGGCCCGTGGGGCCAGAGACCGCTCTCTGCACCTGTCCCAGCTCCAGCCCTGTCCCCAACCCAACTGGTCTGGCCCCAGGGGCAGCGGAGCCGGCTGGCGTGGTGCAGCTTCTGGTGTGGCCCTCTAGGCACACAGGCCTCACAGACTGCAAACAGGAGACTGAGTGCAGAATATAAAGGCTGGAAGGCCTCACTGGAGGCTGAATCTCGCACCAGCTGAGCCTGGCCCTGGAGCAGATTAAATACACGCTGCCCTGCTCTTGGAGGTGTACTAGCCAACCCGGGGGGTGGGATGGGAGTGTGGAGCCCAGCCTCTGATCCCAGGGTCCTGCCCATCCCAGCGCTGGTAGGACAGGGCCTCTCCCAGTGGAACCCGCCCCCCTCCCCCAAGCCTCATCAGTGCTGAGTGGGGCAGCGGGTACTAGATCAGGCAGGGGCCTTAGGGGTGGAACCTAGGCCCCCCCCCTTTAGCACAGGGCCTGGGGCTTCAGCCCCTAAGGCCCCCACATTGATCCTGCCCTGGAAAGGTGAAGACTGAAACTATGATTTTTAGTACAGGAGTAAGGGAGAAGTGAAGGACATGCCCTACATACGCTGGGGTGGGGTGGGTGGGGTTCTGCAAACTGTGTTTATGAATTCTGAATTGCACTATTTCTCCCACGCCACTGCTGTTTGGATATTTCTTTTTTTATTAAAAGATTTATGTTCTACACTCAGACTCTGTGCTTGTGAGACGGGAAGTGTTGCCTTTTTGGGCGCATAGGGGACAGTGTGATTTCCCCGGAGACTGGGTGAGGGCTCCAGTCAGTTTGGTGTTGTATCATTGACAGGAACCCCTGGATACAGAACTCAGCGCTTTGATGCTGTCGCCTCATCACAAGTGTGGGCTCTGCCTACAGGCAATGGGGGGTGAGACCTGGGCACCAGATCTTTCTCCACTCTGCCTGGATCACGCCAACCAGACACTGACCTGGACCAGCAGGGGCTTTATCACGGTGTCCACTCGCCCCTGGGCTGGCAGCACGGTCCGCTCATTGCCACATAGATCCTCGGTGCGCAGAGCCTCGGTGCTGACAGTGAAGTTCACCTCCCCTGAGAGCAAGGTAGCAGACACCCATTAGACAGCCCCAACTCCTCTCCCCCAGGCATATAAGACTGAGGGGGGATTTGATAGCAACCTTCAACTACTTGAAGGGGTGCTCCAAAGAGGAGGGAGCTAGGCTGTTCTCAATGGTAACAGAGGACAGAACAAGGAGCAATGGTTTCAAATTACAGCTGGGGAGGTCAAGGTTGGATATTAGGAAAAACTTTCTCACTAGGAGGGTGGTGAAGCATTGGAATGGGCTATCTAGGGAGGTGGTGGAATCTCTATCTTTGGAGATTTTTAAGGCCCGGTTAAACAAAACCCTGGCTGGGATAATTTAGGGGTGGTGGTCCTGCTTTTTAGCAGGGGGTTGGACTAGATGACCTCGTGAGGTCCCTTCCAACCCTATTATTCTATGAAATAGGACCCAACATCCAAGGGGGTAGAGTATAGAAAGAGGAATGGGGAGAGTGGTGATGGAAGAGAAACATAGTGAAAGAGAGAGAATGGGAAAGAAAAGAGAGAGGACGGATGGAGGGAAATGGTGACAGTATGAAATGACAAGTGGGGAATTAGGGGTTTCCCTACTGGGGTGTTCTTCCCTACCCACCAGTCCTTCCCTTCCTCCCACTTCTCGAGCTCCAGCCCCAGCACACCTTACCCAGGCTGGTCGCTGTCACCTCCCACTGGAAGGTCTTCCTTTCGTCTGCACAGAGGCAGCTGGTGTAAGCGCCGCCCTCACCCGCCTGAACCTGGAAATGTGCAGACTCCACCAGCGTCACCTGCACCTGGGGGCGTCCGACATGAGAACACTTAGGGCTGTGGGGAACATTGTCACACAGACCAGCTCCAGGCCAAGATGTGGCCCTTCTGGGGCTCAGGCCCTGGGCCTGGTCACAGCGATGTGCTGACCCCAAGAGTCACACGTCACTGTGGGGCATCCAGGTCACATCCAGTCACTGCCAGTGCCATGCACCAGCCTGTGCCAGGGTCCGGCCCAAAGACACTGGCCCCAGCAGCTCAGCCCCAGCCAGCCCTCACCTTGATACATTGCTGCAGGTGGTTGAAGACGGTGGCCTTTAGGGCGAAAGCCTCTCCCCGGATCACAGAGTACGGCAATGCCAGCTCCACAAAGAAGGGTTTGAAGGCCGTCAAGGTGGCCGTGGGGGAGAGCCCAAAGCCCACCTCTGCCATGCAGAACATCCCGGCTTTCCACTCTGTGATGGTGTCGGGTACTGAGACTGGGACGTCCTTGGTGCCGCTCTCTCTGGGCCGGGATGGACACAAATGGAGCTTCATAAACACAACTGCCCCATGGGAAGTGCCCAAGAGTGCAGCCCTAAGACACATCCCTGCTTGAACCCCTTCTGGGCTGGGGCACAGGGGTCGGTTGCACAGGAAGAAGCCAGTTGAAGACATTGGAATGGAAAAGCTGTCAGTGTCCCCATCTCGTCTCCTCTGCCACATGGCAGCTAGTGTTGGATCCTTCCCGAACCCAGCTCTCTGGGCTGGGTTCAATGCCCCATGGGGCAGGAATCCCCACCCCATTACCCAGACACAACTCCCCATTAGTGTGTTATTCCTGGGAGTCAGCCTCAATCTTCCCTGCTCAGGATCCTCCGGCCCTCCACTTACACCCCTGTGTCACCCTCAAAGCCCCCAACCCCCACATTCTAACCCCTCCCACAGCTCCCGGGCACTTTGTGGGAATGAAAGCACCACAAAGGGCAGCATGTTGGGATGTTAATCACCATGCCGACCCTGATGGGACCTAGGGAATGGCTGGGCTGGGATGAAATCTGCTGGCCAAACACAAGGTCACAGGCTCCCTAGGCCCCCATCCTTCTGACCTTCTCTGCAGGTTTGTCACATCTGGAAAGACACGAATCTTTTTATTCCCCACCCCTGTGCTGGATTCTTCTCCACAGGGAGCAGGGTGCAGAAACCAGCCCTAAGTGAAAGCCAGCCAAACCCCAGCAAGTGCCCCAGCTGGGGGCTGCTGCCTTAGAATGTCTGGCCTGGAGGCTGCTCCAAAGGGAAGGTTTGTGATAGCTCCACACTCACCCCACAGGGACCAGGTCCCACAGCCAGGTATCTGTGAAATATGCACGTGGCGCTGGTTCTGGCACCGGGTTGGGATACACAATCATTCCAACATTATCTGGGATCACAAGTAGAAAAGATACCAAAAGGGTGAAGGGAACCTCACACTGACTGGGGCAAATCCACGTGAAGATTCACGTGTGTTTGCACATGTCAAGTCTAGATCTTTTCATTTCACATTCACTTTCATTTCAAGGACTGGACATGGCAACCACGAGCTCTGAAAACTGAACAGTGCCCGTCTGTGACCTAAAATGGGAGCAGCTAGTGGCAGGGAGGAGCTGGGGCTCAGGCTGGTACAGCAAACACTAGAGGACTCAACACATGGGTGGAAGCCAGGCGCATCTGAGCTCAGTCCCACCTTTGCCCCTGAGAGGTGTTAATAACCCATTGGTCCCACAGAGCCCATCACATGCCCAGTGGCCAGGAAGGGAGAATCACTAGCCATGCTGAGCAACTGGCAAATGGGGCCTGGAGAGGCTCAGAGCATTTCTACTGCTACCACTGACCACGAGCAGTCATTGCAGGGCCCTGTGTGATGCCTCCAGAACCAGCCAGCGTGACGCTCAGTTAACAGGGCAAGGACACTAGAAACATCATCTCAGACAGCTGGCAGTGAGAGTGGAAGAAGCAGGGCTGAATGGGAAGGGTCAGACTATCACATCTCCCCAGCTCCCAGTGAGAACGACAACTCCGCCGCCCTCCCAGCCCCACTGAGAACACAGAACTGCCAAGGGCAGAGTCAGAGCCAGCATCAGAACCCAGGTCCCACGCCTGGCCCACGAGTCTCTGAGAGGGTACGTGGAATTGCTGACCGAGAGGGATGGAAGCTCCCAGCCCCACTGACCAACCATAACTGTGATACCATGAATAGAAAATGGGTCTCTCCTTTCACAGGGTGTCCTGGTGTAGCTGTTGGTGAGAATGGTCAAAGCCGCACGCTGGGAAAGAAGGAGAATTGAGGAAAAATTATCAGGAGCAGGAAAAGCATCCGAAGTGGTGAGATGCCCTTTGTCAGTGTCCAATGAAACCCTAAAAGTACAAGACAAGAGCAGGATTCACAGACACAGCCCTGGACGAGTATCCTGCAACTGGTTTAGCAAAGAGGAAGAGTCAGTACTTTATATATGGAGGTCAGAGATAAGAAAGACCCATGGGCTCATCTCTCCACCACTTCGTCCCCCTAGGCTAGGGCAGAACGGTTCCTTATAGCACTTCTTCCCAGGGTTTTCTCTTTAGCACTAAAATGTCCCAAGCAAGGGGACCTTCTGCAGGAGACAATTCCAGCCTCACACATCTCCCTGTTGGGAATTTATCTCACTGACATTTCCCAGTAGCTGGTGTGATACTTGCTGGATTAAGTTCCAAAAGGGTTACATTTTATATTATTTAACATCAATATGTCAAAATCACGATGATTCATATGAGATGCAATGTCAGGTACTATTAGAGAGGTTATAATTTGCTGAGTGTGTGGATACTGTTTATGTGCATATGTCATATTATTGTATTGGCAGTTATGAATATGTCTGATGTATCTGGTTTTCAATGTGTACTGTTTTCAGAGGGGTAGGGTGCTAGTCTATGTCAGCAAAACAAGCAAGAAGTTCTGTGGCGCTTTTAAAGACTAACAAATGTATCTGTTAGCTGGCGCCCTCAGTGATGGTGACAACAGCCTGACTGCAAACCCACTGGCTTCTAGCGAGCCCAGCCTGGCCCCACAGGCACATTTCACTTTCTGATGCTGCAGTTCAGGTCACCTGACTTCAGGTCTGAACTTTCTCTCCTTAATGACTTTTGGTTTATTGGCTGAGGTGAGGGCACAAGCCAAGATAAACCCCAAGGAGAATCAAAGCAAGCAGGAGCCCAAGTGTGGGAAAAGCACAATAAGATCTAGGTGATTGTTTAACCATATTTGTGAGAGAGGGTCTGTCTTGGGACACCTCTGCTCACACGACCCCATTCTTGGCCCACTGACCCTGCCCTTTTAGGACAATCCAGATTACAGCACTCTGAATACTGCTATTGTACACAGTGAGCAACACCCAACCCCACTAGAGCCGAGCTGCCACTCCGTGGTAATGTACAGCACCTGCACCGTGGGGCTGGCTGCACCTCCCCAAGCTCACGTGGCATCTAGGACCAAAGGCTCCCCACCCCACCCCCCACCAGCAGGAGCAGCTGTAGGAAGTGATGTATCCACTGTCCGTCCCCAGAGGCTGTGGTGCATGTGATGCTGGGTGCCATGTGCAGCATGTCTGGCCATAGGCAGACTCCTGGCAGGACAAGGGTGAGCCACGGTCCATTGCACTGTGGCAGTAGCACTAGGATCCTGTTTTGTATTTTGCATCTTATCTAATTGTCTGGGATGCTGTAGCAACCCAGCGCACTTGTTACCATAGCAATAGAATTAAACTATTAGAGGCTAGCTCAGCCAGTCCTGGCTGGCTCTTAGTGTTTTGTTAATAAAGAGATTTAAACATGGATTTGCTCTTTCTGTGTTTCATGTTGATTTCTTCCTAAATACAGGCTGTTCCAAAGATTCAACATAATAGATCCCAAGCCCACAGGGGGCTGCTATCAATCAAGCAGCCTCAAGCTAGGAACGGAGTCCCCATCTCCTGACTCCCAGCCCTGGAGGGTTTTGGGAGGGTGTCATCCATCCCTCCCTCAGCTGCTCCCAAGGACGTGACTGTTCAGCCCCAGCTCCAGAGGCTTGTGGGTCTTGTGACGCTATCTGTATCTAGGGGACCATTCATGATATTATTTTGTATTAATATCTCATAATTGCTATAGTCTATAGGATCTATATCATGTTTGGAATCAATGGAAAGATAGTAATTTGCTGGGAATTATATGATTTATGTGTAGGAATTGTATTTGTATTAGAAGTTAGGAATATGTTTGTTATATCTGTACTTCAACTTGTGTGTTTCTGGGAAAGTCCCCAGACTGGATGTCTACAGCCATTGTTTCCTTAATGGCCCATTAAGGAAGCTCCCAGGTACAATGGGCCCAGAGAGAAACCTGTTGAGTCACTAGGACTTGAACATGTGATGCAACTCCATTTTGATTGAAAAAAAACTCCACACAGCATGGAGAAGGCAAGAGGTGATAAAATGCAGCAGCCCCAACTACATTTTGTCTTGAGTTTCCAGCCAACACCCATCTCTGGAACTATTCCTCTGTGACTGGACAAAGGATTGAGGCCCACCCGGGTGCTGGGTGTTTATCAAGGAACAAGCCTGCAAACTGCTTTACAAGAACTTTAAATCATTTGTATGTATGTGATTCACTTTGACCTTTCAACATTTCTCATATTTTGTTTCTTTTCCTTTTATATTAAACTTTTATTTGTAATTGCTAAAGGATTGGCTATCAGTGTGGTATTTTGGGTAAGATCCAAATCTATATTGTTCTGTGTGATGTGGCTGGCCCTTTGGGGTCAGGAGAACCTATATCTTTAAGGGACCGTGCAGCTAGGTGGGAGCCAGAGGAGCTGGAGTGCAATAAAAGGGGCTGTTTCTGTTTCGGCAGACTTCTTGTGGTAACCATTGTGGGGAACCAGAAGCCTGGTTGTGACTGAAAGGAAGACCAGTTTAAGTACCACCCATCAGTGTTTGGGGAGTTTGGCTCCCGGTTTTGCAGCTTGCCCTGATTTTTGCACGTCCAAGAGGGTATCCCAGGAGGCTCCGTTCCTGCACCCAGAGCCACTCCATATCCTGCTGGCTGGGAGGAGCAATTTCAGGAAAATCCTGCTTAAGCCCCAGACTGGAGAAGGCTCAGTGGCTCTGGATGAAGGCATGCGCAGGCCGGTCAGCATCTGGGGGGGGGATGGGACCTGCTCATGCAGAGGGATTCTTGGAGAATAACACAGTCTAGCAGCAAGCCTCTGCTGAGCCTGCAGGCACTGCCACCTCCAGGGCTTCCCGTTCAGCCAAAGGGTGCTGAATTTCATGGGCAAGGCAAAGGGCACCTCCCTGACACCAGGGCGACTTCCCTCCAGGCCAAGGGTCTAGTCTCTGCTCCAAGCAGGGAGTTTCTTAATGACACAGCTTTATCTGATCATGGTCAAATGGAGTATTTTCCCCTCCCACATTCTGAGCAACTACAGAGCTCTTTAAGCAGAAACATCTCAGAAAGCTCAGCCGAAGGTGGACTATGGCTTGGGAAATTTCAGCCCCAAATGTCTAAGTCCGATGAAGTTACAAGAACTGGAAATTTGTAATGGGAAATACCAGGCACCCGAAACTGGAGGTGGCACTGCCAGTCCTGCCTGCAACATCCCTGTGCCCAGGAGCAGGCGGGGTAGGACATTCCTGATCTCTGCACATGGCAGGGAATCTGTCCAGGGTCTGGGTCATGTCTGAAAGTGGCTGGTGAGATGTATCCCAGGCCTGAATTTGCTGGGGGCATCCCTGGGGATCATTAAAGCAGGCTGGAGTGTTTGGGTGGGATGTTGCCCCAGAGTGCCAGCACCCCATGGCACATCAGAGCCATTTTAGTCTTTTCAGACTCAAAGGAGTGTAAAGTGTGGCCATGCAGATCCCTACCTGAAAAAGGTTGAGGGGCTGAGGCAGCGGGGTAATCCATCTTTTAAACAACCTGCACCTCCTCCCACCTTTCCAATGTAAGTTGCAAGGGTGAAGAGGTGGACCTGCAGCTCCAGCTTCCCCACATGAGGCATGAGACCTGGTGGGATGGTATCTTTGTGGAAAATGGGGGAGTGAGTTATAGACCTAAGATAAACACAGAAAATATCAGCCATGAAATGAAGACATGAGCCACCCTAGAACCAATTTCTACCCCTCCTCTCACTAAAGCATCACCCCACAAACCTCTCCTATCATGCCATCTCATCTCTAGCCTGGATACCATCCCCACACTCTATGCAACACCCAGCCCCCGTACCCATGCTGGACTCTGTCCCAGCACCTCCCCCAACCCAGTCCTACAAGAGGGACCTATGGGAGGACTGCTGCCTCCCTTCCTCTGTCAGGCAGCAAATGGCTCTTAGCGCCCCCTCCCCCATTCTGTCTGGATCACAAAGGGGCCCCTTGGGGGCTGGCCCTAAGCCACAGCACACAGGGACATCGGGGTCTGCTCCTGGCCCATTGAATCCTGTCCCCTGCTCCCCACAGGGTTTAGGAGGCTTCACTGGCCATGGGCAGAGCCCTGTGAGCTCCTGGATGGTAGGCAACATCAACAGGCCAAGTGTGATTCCTTATCCTCACCAAGCAGGGGCAAATCCTGGGGCTGCAGAGGAAGCTGGAGCCTCCCACAATTCACCTGACCCGCTATCCCATGCTGTCTGTGGGAGAAGGAAATTCTGCTGCCCCTGTCCTTCAGGCCAGCTCTGCTCTGCAGAGCTAGCTACACTCACCCCAGCCATTACCTCAGCTCTGAACTCCATGTTTCCAGCCAAAGATGGGGGGCAGGGGGGCAAGTGGGAGGGAGAGTATTGGGAGGGGGACACTAAGGACTAACTGGAGAACAGGCAAGGCACGTGGGGACCCCACAGAGTTTGGGGAGGCAAGGATGGATTAAGGGGTCCTGGGCTGGCACACCACTGTGCCCCCCACCCAGAGCCACAGCCCCCCACCACAGCAGCTTGGGGGTGGGCTGGCATTTGGGGGGGGGGCCCTGAGCCAGAGGCCATGCTCCATTGCACTCCTGCCCCTTCCCTGGGCTGGGTGGTCCACCCCGAAAGTGAACCAGATGTGCAACCTCCCACCCTGACACCGAGGGCAAATCAGTTGGTCTGGGAGTGGGGTGGGAGTGCCGTGGAACACAGCTTCTGGCTCCTCACAGCACCCCCACCCAGGCCTCAACAGTGCTGTGCCTGCTGAGCCAGGCAGCGGTGCCAGATCAGCGCAGAGCCCTTAGGGGCTGCAGCCTGAGTCCTTCCTTCAGGCCAGGGCCCAGGTATGTAGTTCCTAATGCCCCTGTGTTTATCCAGCCTGGGGAGGGGTGCTCAAATGCATAGGAGCAGCCCTCAGATTGGAGAGAGATGACCTACAGGACCCATCCCCCAGTGGCCGTGATTGACCCTTTGCAAGGGGACGAGACTGGCCATAGAGGGGCCAGTGAGCGGCCATGATGCTCTGGACTCACCATGTTGATGCTGAGCTCAGCCTTAGGCTTCATGAGCAGCACTCTCTGATCCACAGCGCGGATGGCACATAGGGACCCAGGAGCAGCCAGCACCTGCAGCTGGAACTCTGAGCCCGGCAGGGCCCGGTCCCGCGAGAAGACCAGCTTCACCTGGAGAGGGCACAAAGCATCACATGAGGGTGGAGAAAAACTCCGAGGGGCAGGGATACAATCCTGTGCAGGGGAGGGGCCGTGGCTGAGCTGCAGGCACTGTGGTCCTAGGCCCTACCGGGCTTTGGGAGTTGGTATTGTCAGGTGTGGGGAGTTGAGGCACACCAGGTTCATTTAGCACCGCCACAGGACAGCTCATGGATCTGCAGTGATTTACAGAGACCCTGGGGAAGGGAGGGGATAGTAGGGGTTAGGGAAACAATGACAGGATCCCCAGCACCTCAAGGTAAAAATCACAAGTCTCATAAACTCATAGACTTTAAAGTTAGGAGGGACCATTATGATCATTAGGGCTGACCTGTATAACGCAGGCCACAGGCCACTCCTGTAATAGGCCTTAACCCTATCTTGTCCAACGTACAGTCGACGGGCCAGAATCTGGCCCTCCAGGGGCTAGAATCTGGCCTGCGAGTCACCTGGGAGCAGCAGCCAGATGGTCCCAGCAGGGCCACAGCAGACCCGGTGTGGGAATCAGCAGGCCCACAGCAAGGCAGTGGGGTCCACAGCAGGTCTGCAGGGGCCATGGTGGGCCCGGCTAGGACCCCGAAAGCCCTGGCAGGGTTTCCGCAAGGTGCCGCGGTCCCTCAGACAAGGCTGTAGGAGGCCTGGCAGGGTCGTGGGCATGGGAAGGGGGCAGCAGTGGCCGGTGGGAGATCAGGGCCACAGGGATGATGATCTCACCTCCTTTATCTACCAACAATTTACTCATCGGCCCCCCAAGTGAGACAAGAATTGAAATGTGGCCCCTCACCCAAAACGGTTGGACACTCCTGCCCTAACCTATCACTGATTTACCGACATTCTCAAATAATG
Source organism: Pelusios castaneus (assembly GCA_007922175.1). NCBI lineage: Eukaryota > Metazoa > Chordata > Testudines > Pelomedusidae > Pelusios > Pelusios castaneus. The sequence continues at coordinate 68,866 of ML685987.1, forward strand.
ATTTAAAGACTTCAAGGTACAGAGAATAAACCAGCCAATGAGACAACCCCGTGCTACTGAGGAATTCAAGAAACCCCCTCTGCCAGTCTGTCTGGAGGGAAAATTCCTTCCTGACCCCAGATCTGACGATCATCTAAACCCTGAGCATGTGGGCAAGATTCACCAACAGAAACAATTCTCTATAGTAACTCAGAGCCCTGCCCATCAAAAATGCCTCATCACAGGCCACTGGGATATTTACCACCAGTAATTAAAGATCAGTTAATTGCCAAACTAGGCTGTCTTTTCATACCACCCCCTCCACACATTTATCAAGCTTGGTCTTGAAGCCAGCTAGGTTTTCTGCCCCCACTGCTCCTTTTGGAAGGCTGTTCCAGAACATCAATCCTTTGATGATCAGAATCCTTCATCTAATTGCAGCTACCTGCTAGCCAGTTTATAGCCATTTGTTCCTGAGTTCATATTGCTGCAGAATTTAAATAATTCCTCTCCCTCCCTCATATTTATCCCTCTGATATATTCATAGGCTATGTCTACACTTGCACTTTTAAGTCGACTTTAACTAAGTCGACTTAACCAAGTTGACTTAGTTAAGTCGACTTAGTGCATCTACACTTAAAATTAAAGTCGACTTAAAGGGGAACTTACAAAATTGACCTAGAGCGTCCACACTGGATGCTCTAGGTCGACTTTGTGGGGCTAGGGGGACCTTGGGCAGGTCCACGGTGGCAGGGGGAGGCACCCCCTGTGTGCAATGGGGCAAAGGGGGAGAGGGACCCTGGCAGGACAGAGCCCTTTGTGCGATGCTGTCTGGATTTAGGGAAGCATTTATGATATTATTTTCAATGGCTATCTCATAAATGCTATAATCCATAGGAACTATGTCATGTTTGGTATTAATAGAAAGGTAGTAATTTGCTGGGAATTATTATATAGTTTATGTCTAGGAATTCTATTTCGATTAGAAGCTAGTAATTTGATGTTATATCCATACTTTAACTTGTGTCATTCTGGAGGAAAGCCTTAGACGGGAGGGTATGAACAACCATTGTCTCCTTAATGTTTAGGAATTTTCCAGATAGAATGGTCCCAGGGAGTATCCTGATGAGCCATTAAGGACATAAAGAATACACCCATTGTGTCCTTAATGGCTCATCAGTTTAGTCCCTGGGACCATTATCCCTGGTACATTCCTAAACATTAAGGACACAATGGTTTGACACCCACAGGTATTTCAGTAAAATAACATAAGTTAAAGTACAGATAGAATACCCAACTCCTAACTTTTAATCCAAATAGAATTCCTAGACAAACTATATAATCATTCCCAGCAAATTACTACCTTTCTATTGATACCAAACATGACATAGTTCCTATGGATTATAAACATTTATGAGATATCCATTGAAAATAATATCATAAATGCTTCCCTAAATCCAGACAGCATCACACACAGGGCTCTGCCCTGCCCTTTGGGGGGCATGCCAGGCTCCCCCTGTGCCCCACCCCCGGCAGGGAGGGCAGTGGTGTAGTCCTGGGGTAGCCCTAAGTCGACTTAGGGCTACCTCATGTCTACACTGGCTTAATTCGACTTTAGAAAGTCGAATTAAGCCTTAGGTCGAGTAAAAAGCAGGTTTAATAAAGTCGACTTAATTTTCATTAAGTCGACTTTATTTTCTTTAAGTCAACTTAAGCAAGCTGCTTAAGTCGATTTAAGCAAAGTGTAGTGTGGACGTAGAGCAAATTAAGTCGACTTAAGCCAAGCTTAAGTCAACTTAATTTGCCAGTGTAGACGCAGCCATAGAGAGCAATAATATCTTCCCTCGGTCTTCTTTTGGTTAGGCTAAACAAGCCAAGCTCTTTGAGTCTCCTCTCATAAGCCAGGTTTTCCATTCCACGGATCATCCTTCTAGCCCAGTGGTCTTCAACCTTTTTTAGATCAGTGCCCAGTTTTTCAATATTTTCACATTTGCAGTAAGTTTACCACCCACCTACATAAATAGTTACTTTTTATAAATTGTCACTGTAGTTAAATTATTAATTGTTACATTGTCGTACTGTTAATCGTTAATTATAATTTTCAATTTATTTAAATTTTTAACTCAGTTTAAATAGGATATCAAACAAATTTCATTCAAACAAAATTTATTCATTATTCATACAAATTTATTCATTTTTATGAATTACAGCCAGATGTGCATGGCCATTATCTCTTTCCTTCATTTTTGTAGCACCCACCAAAAATTACAAAATGCCCACTAGTGGGTGGTATTGCCCAGGTTGAAGACCACTGTTCTAGCCCTTCTCTGTACCTGTTTCAGTCTGAATTCACCTTTCTTAAACATGGGGGACTAGAGCAGTACACAGTATTCCACATGAGGTCTCACCAGTCCTTGGTATAATGGTACTAACACCTCCCTATCTCTAATGTAAATATCTCGTTTCATGCATCCTAGATCCACATTAGCTTTTTTTCATAGTTACATCACATTGGCGGCTCATAGTCATCCTGTGATCAACCCATATGCCCAGGCCCTACTCCCCCCTGTCATTTCCAGCTGACGCCTCCCCAGTTTATAGCAATCATTCTTTTAATTCGTTCTTAAATGCATGACCTTACACTTTCCAGTGTTGAATTTCACCCCATTTCTATTACTCCAGTTTACAAGATCATTCAGATCTTCTTGTATGATATCCCAATCCTGCTCTGGACTGGCAACACCTCTCAACTTTGTGTCATCTGCAAAATTTATTAGCACACTCACACTTTGTGTCAAGGTCAGTAATAAAAAAGATTAAATAATATTGGCCCCATGATTGATCCCTGAGGAACTCCACTAGTAACCTCTCTCCAGCACGATAGTTCACCGTTCAATGTGATCCACCATAGTCTCTCCCTTAACCAGAGAAAGGGTGTGGCTAGAGTGTGTAAGGTAAGGTAAGGTTGGAATACAGACAGATCTGGAGAAGGAAAGGATGCTGGTGAGGAAGAGCCCCACAGGTACAAAGACTGGAGGAAGAAAAAAAACCCTGCCTGAGGTGGGTGCAAAGGATCTTTCCCAGGCCTGGAGGCCAGAAGGAAACAGACCCACTGCTAGAGGGAACTATGGGACCCACTAAGGTAGAGAAGGAACTTTGTCACAATATCTGTATTAGAAGGTATGACTATGTTAGCTGTATCTGTATTCCAAATTGTGTGGTTCTGAGAAACACCCCAGACTATATGTCTGCAGTCATTGTCTCCTTAATGGCCTGTTAAGGGAGCTACAAATACAATGGGCCTGGGGAGAAACTCACCCAGTGAATCACCCAGACTGACCATGTGACTCAACTTCATTCTGATTTCAAAAACACCAGGCAGCATAGGAAGGCTAGAAGCGATAAAAGGCAGCAGTCCCAACTCCATTTTGTCTTCAGTGAACACCCATCACTCTTCTCTGGATCTATTTCTCTGTGACAGACCAATGGCCTGAGACCCACCCCGGAGCTGGGTGTCTATCAGAGTAAAAAATGTGCAAACTGCTTTACATGAACTCTAAATTATATGCATGTATGTGATTCACTTTGACCCTTGAACACCTCTCATATTTTGTTTCTTTTGTTTTTACATTAAACCTTTAGTTGTAGTTTTAAAGGATTGGCTATCAGTGTGGTATTTTGGGTAAGATCCAAACCTATATTGTTCTGTGTAATGTGGCTGGCCCTTTGGGGTCAGGAGAACCTTTCTTCGAGACTGTGCGTCTAGGTGGCAGCCAGATGAGCTGAAGTGCAATAAAAGGGGATCTTTCTATTTTGGCAGGCTTTGTGGTAACCAGTGTGGGGAATCAGAAGCCTGGTTGAGGCTGACAGGGAGCCTGGTTTAAGTACCACCCATCAGTATTTAGGGAGTTTGGCTCCCACTTTTGAAGCTTGCCCTGATTTTGCACATTTGGGTGGTTATCCTAGGAGGCCCTGGTCACAGCGATAAATAAATCTGTTTGTCATTAAAAGTGCCACAAGATTCTTGATTGGTGTGCTGAACTAGACAGGCATGGCGTTTGGAACATATCAAAATGCCTTACTAAAATCTAGGTAAACTAGATCCATTGCATTCCTTTTGTCTAAGAAATCTGTTATCTTCTCAGAAAAGGAGATCAGGTTGGTCTGGCACAATCTACATTCTGTAAAGCCATGTTGTATTTTATGACAATTACCATTAACCTCAATATCCTTAACTACTCTCTCTTTCAAAAATTTTTCCAAGACCTTGCGTATTACTGAGGTCAAACTAGCAGGCCTGTAATTACCCAGATCACTTTCCCCCCCTTTCTTAAATATAAGAACTATGTTAGTAATTCTCTAGTCACATGGTACAATCCCTGAGTTTACAGATTCATTAAAAATCCTTGCTAATGGGCTTGCAATTTCATGTGCTAGTTCCTTTAATAATCTTGGGTGGAGATTTACCAACCCTCCCCCCTATTTAGTCCTATTAAGATGTTCAAGTTTGGCATAGGTCAGTTGCCCAGGGAGCCAATATGCTGCCATTGCAAAAGGGGTGTATTGAAATAAATCTGGGTAATAAGGCACTATCCTCAGGGCAGGGAGGGAAGGCAGAATTGGTCACACTTATCCTCAGAACAGTGGGGGGAAGTGGAAGTGGAAGGAGGGCAGAAGGACTCAGCCACACCCCCACAAGACATAGGAGAGAGGTAGAGGCAAAATTATGAATCTCCCAGGGTAAACAGGGGTTAGCTGAAGTTTCAAGGATGGGGCAGTGGGGAGTAGGTAGGATTGAGCGGGTAGAAGTTCTGGGGACTAGGGGAGCAAGTGGCTGCAGAGACTGAGGAGCAGGGAAGGCTCAGGGCAGCAGGTACCTGCCGTGGAGCCCAGAGTGGGAAGGGGAGGGGCCAGTCACAAGTAGCTGCCTGGACATGGTCAGCAGAAGAGGGGTAGGAGTAGCAGGAGCTCTGGGGAGCTGGGTACTGGAAAGGTGTACAGGGCAGTTCAGGCAGGTAGCAGTTACCTGAGCTGGGACTCAGAACTGAGTTGGCAGGAGGAAGCATGACGGACTGGGGGCAGACAGGAATGGTTTGGGGAAGCAGATATTTGCTGGGACCAAGGTGAGGGAAATGGGAGGTGGAGGAGGGCAGGCACCTGCTCTTAAATTGTGAGGGCAGGAACTCTTCCTTCATTGTGAGACTACTTACACCTGGGGGCACAATGTGATATATTCACAGGAGCTGCCAATGCTGCAGTGACCCTGGGCCTGCTCAAAATCAGGTAAGGGAGGGGCCAGGGATACCTACCAGTGGCTCTAGTGAGGGCTCTGGCTATGGGGCAGTCAGCAATTCTCTCCCCCAAAAGGTGTAAGCCCTATGTCTGTGGTATTAAAAAAAAGTTTGATTTCAAAGGCTGCAATCAAGCATCAGATGGCTATGTAACATGGCCTATGTGAACAGCCTACATGATATAACACTTCCTGATCTGAAATCTTGTAATTCTTTTTATTTTCACCTGATCAAGTATTTGAATATTTCATGTACTGAGCTAGAGCAGAGCATTAAGGGGAGGAAAATTCTTTTGTTTGTAAAAGAACATGTATGTTTTTCACCCATAAGTATAAGCCAGGGAAAGATTAAGCTTAGAGAGATGGGAGATATATATATGCATGTGTGAAATAATAGTGACAGAAAGGAGGTACCATCCTTAGAGGGGTATGAGCTGTGACTGCTGCAGAACAAAAAAGGGAGTGAAGATAACAAATTTTGTAAATGGCTGAAGAACTCATATCAAGATAACATGAGAAATCATCACCTAAAGATGGGGACGGAAGGATAAGTAAGAGATGTTGTGTTTGCTACATCTTTAGTGATTAAGAACTGTCACATCAAACAGCAGCAGTGTGACAGAGCAGAACCTATAGACTCAGTGGGTGTGTCTACACTAGTAAATTAAGTCGATTTAAGCATGCTTAAGTCGACTTAATTTACTCTGCGTCCACACTGGCATTTCCTTAAGTCGACTTAAGGAAATTCAAAGTCAACTTTATAAAACCTTGTATAAAATCGACTTTGAAGCTTAAGTCGACTTTTTAAGTTGATTTAAGCGATGTGGATGCCCTAAGTAGACTTAAGGCACGGGGGAAGGGAGCTTCCTTCTCTCCGGGAGCACTCAGGTCCTGGCAAGAAGGGACCACGGGGCTTCCTTCTCGCCAGGACCGCTCAGGTCCCGGCAAGAAGGAAGCCCCGCGGTCCCGGGGAGAAGGAAGCCCTGCGCTTCAGCTGCTGGCTGCCGAGCAGCTGGAGTGCGGGTCTCGGGGAGAAGGGATCCCCATGCTCCCTCCTAGCTGGGACCCTGTGGTCCTGACCAGGAGGG
>ML685987.1:82508-98766 GCA_007922175.1 Pelusios castaneus
GCAGAGTTCCTCTGGGCGGCGTCCACTGGCTCCCTCGATACCTTCCGGGAGCAGTGGGCGCTGTCCGGGGTTCTCTGCTCGGTGTCCCCTTCCGAGTCCCTGATTTTGACCCTTTGACCCTCACTCCCGTTCCCGTTAGTCATTTGTTGTCCCCCGTAATCAGTTGGGAGCTGGGTCCAGCGCTTCCTTCCCTTGGGCTGGGGAAGGAGCTTTAGCAGTGGGCGGGCTTGCGCCCACCCACTTCCCTGTTTCCAAATAGGACAACTCTCATGCCCCCCCCCGGCCGCTCCCACCCCACGATCTGAGCCAGCTGCTGGACCTGCAGCCGGTCTCCTTCCGAACCGCGCCCCGCAAACATCTGTACACACTCGTGCTCCACACCATCCACTTCCTTGCCCTCGTGTCCCGCCCCGATATGAAATGGCGGGACCTGATCCCATCCGTGGAGGGCGAGGACCCCCGGTGGGCCAGTCTATATGCCACCTTGACTCCACGGCCCGCCGGGGATATAAGTTGGCGGTTCCTCCACGGAGCCGTGAGCACAGGCGTGTACTTGGCGCGGTTCACTCCCCGTCCCGACACCTGCCCTTTTTGCGGTGTGAGGGAGACCCTGGCGCACGCCTACCTTGAATGCGCCAGGTTGCAGCCCCTATTCCGGCTCCTCCAGAACCTCTTACTGAGGTTCTGGCTGCACTTTTCCCCACATCTCTTTCTTTATGCACTCCCCATCCGTGGCCCCACAAAGTCGCGGGGCCTCCTCGCCAACCTCCTCTTGGCCTATGCCAAAGTGGCCATATACAAAACCAGAGAGAGGAGGTTGGCTGAAGGAGGTTCCTGCAACTGTGGGGCCTACTTCCAGTCCCTCGTCCGTTCACGTATCCGAGCAGAGTTCCTTTAGGCAGTGTCCGCTGGCTCCCTCGACACCTTCCGGGAGCAGTGGGCGCTGTCTGGGGTTCTCTGCTCGGTGTCCCCTTCCGAATCCCTTATTTTGGCCCTTTGACCTCCACACCCGTTCCCGTTCGTCATTTGTTGTCCCCCGCAATCAATTGAAGCCGGGTCCAGTGCTCCATCCCCTTAGGCTGGGGGAGGAGTTTTAGCAGTGGGCGGGCTTGCACCCGCCCACTTCCCAGTCTTTTCAAATAGGACAACTCTCATGCTAAGAGGAGAGAGAAGGAAGACTGCACCACTGCTGCTGCTACCACCACCACTGCTGCTGGGACTGTCCCTACCACTGCCCCTGTTCCTGTATGGCCTCTCCTCCGGCTGGCCTGTCTCCCTCCCGCCCCCTGCCCTGTGGGGAGGGAGGGAGTGAGCAAGGGAGTGACCAGGCGGAAGACCTCTCCCCACCACCACTGCTACCACCAAAGGAGGAGAGGACTCCTGCCTTCCTGCCTGCCAGCCGGACCCTTCTCCTCCTGCTGCTGCTGCTGCTGCCACCACCACCACCACCACCACTGCCACCACTCTCTGGAGCCTGCTGCTATTTCACCTGCCTGTCTGTAGTCCATCAACCGGTGAGGAAGACACCCAGCAAGGACTTTTCCTGGTGTGTTTGTGACTGCTGGGGGAGTGTTTGGACCATCTGAAAACTGTGGAGGGGTGACCTGTTCAGGACTGAGACTTAGACCATCACTGCTCAGCTGGTGGTGGGGCAATCCCAACTGCTGCTGCCTGGGGGAAAGGGGGGAGCGGTGGGGAGCCCTCCCCCCCACACTCCATTTAGCCCCCACCCTACCACCAGCATTACCATCGCTGCCACCCCTCCACTACTCCCCCAGCCACCGTTTGCCCACTCCTCACCCCAGGGCTGCTGCTAGGCTTCCCTGCGTGTTGGACTCTGCTGCTGCAGCAGCAGCAGCAGTGGGAACTAGGGCCTCACAGACACCTTTTTTCCCTTCCCTCATTGTCTGGCCTTTCCCTCCGCCCAGCCCCACTTAGTTGGAGGGCCCCCCCTTTCTCTGCCTTGCCCCCCGGCCGGTTCAGTGTCCCCCCCACCTGTGCCCTTTGCTATTTACCTGCCCTTTTTCTTGGTTTGTCCCTCTCCCTTGGCCCTTCTTAGAGTTTTAGTTATTTCCCTGCCCCACCCCAAACTTAGATTGTTTTTGCCCCTCCAGCCTCCATTGTTCCCCTACCCCGCCCTGCCCCCTCCTGCTTTTGAATCCCACTATTCCCACCTACTCCCTTTGCTCAGTTGACCCCCTCTGCCCCTCCCGCTCCGCCACCCCAGCGCACTCATGCAGTGTCGGTGCCAGTGAGCCCTAACCGCTATTTTCTGTTGGTTTCCCCTCACTGCACCCCCCCCCCAATGTATTAGACCTTACCTCACCCAGTGCAGCCAGAGGGGCCGGACCCCGTCCTATCCCCCACAAACCCCTGTGCCCCTTCCCCTTCAGCACCCTCCTCCCCAGCCTGCAGCCTAGCGGGGAGGAGTGGCTTGCCAGCCTGTGATCCCTCCCCTGCCCTCACGTCCCCCTTGATTTACCCCTGTAGCCCCACCCCGGATATACCCCTCCCTCCCCAGCTGCAGTCTAGTGGAGAGGAGTGGTCCTACCCCCTACCGCCCCCCGGTACCCCTCCCTTCACCCCTACCCTAGGTCTCCCACCCCATCTGTCCCCCGTCATGGGGGACATGGAGACCTCTTCCGTCACCTCTACCCCTGCTCCTCTCCCCGAACCTGCTCCCTCGTCCACCTCTGCGGCCCCCCCTCGACCACCGCTGCTGCTTCAACCATCTCTGGCGCCCCTACCAAGGCCTTCCAGGAGCAGTGGGCGCTGTCTGGGGTTCTCTGCTCGGTGTCCCCTTCCGAATCCCTTATTTTGGCCCTTTGACCTCCACACCCGTTCCTGTTCATCATTCGTTGTCCCCCACAATCAATTGAAGCCGGGTCCAGTGCTCCATCCCCTTAAGCTGGGGGAGGAGTTTTAGCAGTGGGCGGGCTTGTGCCCGCCCACTTCCCGGTTCTTTCAATAGGACAACTCTCCTCTTTCCCTCTGAACCTGGTGTCTCACAATATAAACCACTAAAATGAAGGTAGTAGCTGCTACCGCGGAATAGCTGTTCCACGATGGTTCATGTGTGTATGGCTGCCGTGCAATATGAAGCCTCCGGAAATGTCCCAGAATTCTAATTCCATCCCTTCTGCACTTCCTCCTGTGCTCTGTGGCTGTGACGTGATTGTACACGCCCTCCCATCATTCCCGGGAATTTTTGATTTGTTCACTCTTCCTGTTTGTTTGGCATGGAGTGCAGCTGTGTTCCCCGAGAGCAATGGTGGCTCAACGTGGCAAACGTGCTCCAGTGTGGACCACAGCCGAGGTGCTTGATCTCATAGGCATCTGGGGAGAGTCTGCTGTGCAGGCACAGTTACGTGGCAGCAGGCGAAATTTTGATATTTTTGGCCAGATTTCTCGGGCCATGGCAGAGAAGGGGTATGAGAGAGATACTCTGCAGTGCAGGTCGAAGGTGAAGGAGTTGCGGATAACGTACCACAGAGCCAGAGAGGCAAACCAAAGCTCTGGCTCAGTGCCGGTTACATGCTGATTTTACAAGGAGCTGGAAGCAATCCTGAGCGGGGATCCCACAACCACTCTAAAAGCCCCTGTGGACACGTCGGCACCCCCCCATAAAAAGGATGCCGGAGCAGATGGTGACAAGCAATTCGTCGATGAGGAAGTGGAGGTGGAGGATGACCTGGAGGCTGAAAGTGGTGCAGCTGACCTAGGGAGCCAGGAGCTGTTCTCCACAGCCCCTGACACGTGCTGCCCAGATTCCTTCTCCATGCTGTCTTTGGATGCAGCAGAAGGGAGCTCTGGTAAGTTTCATCGGAACTGAGGCTTCTGTGCTTGCTGGAAAAGCTGGGCAAATGAAGAACGGGCGGGAGATGGGCATTTTGAGTTTCATCCTTTTCAATCTTTTTTTTTCCCAAGGATGAGGGGCTCTACCCTGCATTCAGCAGCAGTGCATCAATGCATGCTGTAATTCTCAAGAAATCCTCTCCGTTCAGCTCACTGAAGGTTTCCTCGATGTATTTCCACAGCCTCCTAGTTAAATTTGATGGGAGAGCTACTGTGTTCCCTCCCCCATAGAGGGATACTCTCCCTCACCAGTTGCAAAGCACGGCAGTGGGAACCATGGCTGCGCACAAAGCTATGGCATTAAGCCACACACCTATACGCATCTATAACCCCTGGTGCAGGCACTGCTTACTGTAATTATTTAATGTTTTCTAATAATAAAATTGAATCACTTGAACTGTGCACAGTGTCTTTATTGATACACAACAATTGTTAGTTGTTGCATGTTTAGTATTCACTCATTTGAAAATAGTACAGTGCAAGCCCCTCACCCCCTCCGGTAATTAGCACCCAGCAGTATGCAGGTACACTACAGCCCAGTGATACAATGCATCCTATAAGTCCCCATGACTAAAATGCTCCCTAAGTGCCTCCCTTATGCAGACGGTTCTCATCTGTGTCCCCCGATACTCCTAGTGGCTGGCTGCTGGAAGGCACACTCTAGCCACTCAGCCTCCACGTTCCATGATGGGGAAAATTTCTCTCCCCTATTTTCACAGAGGTTATGCAGGACACAGTACGCCACAATGATGGCTGGAATGTTGTCCTCATTCAAGTCCAGCCTCCCATACAAACAGCGCCAGCGGCCTTTTAAGCATCCAAAGGTGCGCTCCACAGTCATTCGGCACCTGCTTAACCTATAATTGAAGCGCTCCTTGCTTGGATCCAAATTGCCAGTATAGGGCTTCATGAACCAAGGCATCAGTGGGTAGGCTGGGTCTCCTATGATTACTATGGGCATCTCCACATCCCCAAAAGTAATTTTATCATCGGGGAAGAAGGTCCCTGCCTGCAACTTCCGGTACAGGCCCATGTTTTGGAAAATGCGAGCATCATGTACTTTACCCAACCACCCCACATTTATGTCCATGAAATGCCCCCTGTGATCCACGAGTGCCTGAAGCACCATGGAGAAGTAGCCCTTCTTATTAATATGATCAGTTGCAAGATGCTCCGGAGCCAGAATAGGGATGTGTGTGCCGTCTATTGCCCCTCCACAGTTCGTAAATCCCATAGTTGCAAATCCATTGACGATCTCCCGCACATTGCCCAATGTCACTGTCCCCCGGAGCAGAACACGATTGATGGCTCTGCACACTTGTGAAAGGGCTAACCCGATGGTTGACCTGCCAACTCCAAACTGATTCACGACTGACCGGTAGCAGTCTGGAGTCGCCATTTTCCACAGTGCGATTGCAACACGCTTCTCCATGGAGAGGGTGGCTCTCATTTTGGTGTCCTTGTGTCTTATGGCAGAGGCAAGCTCCTCACACAGTCCCATGAATGTGGCTTTTCGCCTTCAAAAGTTCTGTAGCCACTGCTCATCCTCCGACACCTGCAAAATGATGCTGTCCCACCAGTCGGTGCTTGTCTCTCGTGACCAGAACCGGTGGTGCACCATGTGCAGATGCTCTGTGAAGGAGCTCAGCAATGCGGTGCTGTTGTTCTGCATGGCAGTCACCAGCCCAGGGTCATCCGAATCCTGGTCTGATTCAGAGCTGAACGCATACTGTGCCACCAGCCAAGATGTATTCATTATGCTGAAGGCGACAGTCGAGATCAGAGCTGGATCCATGTTGCTGCAAAAAGGAGTTCTGGGAAGCAATGCGGTACTGTTGAAAATGGGCGCGAGTTGCTAGTAGCAACTCTCGTGGCGCAAGGCGAACAGAATGCACCATGGGAAACCAAGACTTTACTCATGGTGCTCAGCGCTACTCTCCTTCTACCCAGGATTCTTAGCACCAAATCTGGATGGATGGAACTGTGGGATAGGTTCCCACAATTCAGTTAGGTTTCTTGTGAAATCGTGAATTGCAGGGGTGGCCTCTGTTCCGTCACAAGCAGCTCAGTGTGGACCAGGGCCGTCCCTGGGGAGGGTGAATGGGGCGATCACCCCGGGCCATGCGGTTACGTGGGCCCCACGCTGTCCCGCTCACAGTGGGGCAGTGTGGGGCCCACGCGTGCCGCAGCTCCTCCTCCCACGGCCAAAGGCAGCGAGCCGGGCTGGGCCAGGCCCGCTATGCCCCACCCTGGGGCCGACCCTCTCCGCCTCCAGGGCGGAGCAGTAGGCCCAGGAACGGCGCACATGGGGTCCAGCCTCTGGGCCCAGCTGCCCCACACGGCTGGCTCCCCTGGCCTTCTGGCTCAGGGATGGGACTGGGGCCACCGGCTCCCTCCCACAGGTGGCCTCCAGGGCTGGGACCGGAGCCGGCTCTGGCTCCCACCCCCCCTTCCCCCGCAGGTGGCCTCAGCTTCACAGCCCAAGGCCGGACCGGAGCCGTCTTCTCCCCCCTCCTCCCGCACGGCAGGCGCCCTTGGCCTACCGGCCCGGGGCCGGGGACGGGGCCGGAGCTGGCTCCCCTCCGCAGGTGGCCTCCCAGCCCAGGGCTGGCTCCCTGGGGGGCAGGGCCCCGCTTTGGCCAATTGGCCCTGGGCCCTGCTCTCCCCACAGGACGGCCCTGGTGTGGACATGATACTGCGCTACAAAAACCACGTGACTTTTAAAGCGCAACAGGCTTGTTGTGCGATGGTTCCTGTAGTGTGTACATGGCCTAAGTCGACTTAATTTGTAAGTGTAGACGCACCCTCAGTGATTAACATTTGCAGTGAGTAGGACCAATGACACAGACTGGGCCTTTCACTACAGTCTGTACCAGCTCAGACCAAAGCCACAAGTCACCCATGGGAAGGTGTTTAGCTTTTGTGTGCAGGGCCAGCTCAACCATATGGATGGACTAGGAAGTTACCTAGGTTGTCAGGCTTTAAGGGGCACCAAATCAGATGGAAGAGAATTTTTTACATATGTTACCTCTTATAACATGTGGGGGAGGGGCGCCAAAATCATAGTTCTCCTAGGGCGCCAAAACGCCTTGGGCTGGCCCTATTTGTGTGAATGTTCCTGTGATGGAGCAGGTTGCCCGCCCTGGCAAAGAAGGTGTTAAAGGAGCTCTACAAAGGCTTCAGGGGTAGGAGCGAATCAAAAGGGCATAAGGGAAAGCAGCCGATCAGGGGCAGGCAGGCCCATATAAAAAGGCTGGCCGGAGCTCAGAGGGAGAAAACTGACCAGTTTGTATGGTGAGGCAAGTCACCCCTGGCCCCAGAAAAGGAGCAATCATGAGTTGTGAAGCAAGGGCTGGTGTAGCGTGTGAGGCTGGCTCCAGTGGAAAAGCAGCTGCTGAGCCCTGAAGTAAGGGCTGATCAGGACCATCCCTAAGTGGGGTGGGGATCCTGGACTCCTCACTGTGCTGGGAATGGGCAGGCTGGTCCAGAGGTCAGGCTCCACTTCCCTGCCTCGCCCATGGGCTGCCTGCTCTGCCTTGGGTCAGGGAGGGTCGGCCCAGAGGCCGGGCTTCATGCTCCCACCCTTCCCACTGCTCTCAGCTCACTGTCGAAGGGAATGGGGCGAAGTGCGGCAGAGGGGCAGTGGGAGGCAGCATGGGGGCCCATATAACAGTGGAGCTTAGAGTGGTTGCCCTGCTGTGCCTCCCCTCTCCCCCTCCCCCCCATAGACAGCCCTAGGGCTGATCAGAGGTGACAGAACTGACTCTAGACAGGGAGTGGATGGGCCCAGAAGTAAGGGCCTCACTCTGGACTGCTGAGGCCACTGAAATAAAAGGCTAAGGACTGCTGAAACCACCGCTCAGCAGTAAGAGAAGCACAGATTGAGCCACAGTCGGAGGGCTGTGCTGTGAAGCAGACACCGTGACTGCAGGCAGACGTGGGTTCAGTGATGGAGAAAGAATGGGCGATGCACCACCAAAGAGTGCACAGAAGTTGCCAGAGCAATTCTGAGACAGCCAGAAGCATACGCTGAGATGATGAGCAGGGACCTGTCATAGTTCTTTGAGTGGAGGTCACGTAGCACACAATCAGTTTATTTTCAATGTCAGTGACACACTGGGCCAGAAAAAATTAAGCAACTTTGCAAGTTACATGGTCCAAATCTGACTTCTAGAGACATATTATAGGAAAACACAGTGGTAGTGAGGGCCCAGCATGTGTGCCAAAGGCAGCATGTGGGCTCCCAGTGCTGTTCTCACCTGGGGAGCTGAGGCTGGGTGGAGTCTTTTTAAATCTCCTGCCTTTGAAAGGTGTGGGAAATTTAAAATGACAATTATTAAATCTTTAAAATGACATGGCAGCTGTGAGGTCCCATGGGTGAGTGTTCTGAGGTGCTTGGGCTGGGAGAGCTGGGAATGGTGTGCAGTTGGGCAGCAAGGGCTGCCGAGGGGACAAAGTAAGCCAGAGCTGGTGGGGCCTGCAAGACTGTAGCTACATGGCACTGCTGGCTGCTCTGTTGCCAGAGGGGTCAGTGGTTGCTGAGGGAAAGGGGAAGTAACAAGGGTCCTAGGGCATTGCTTCCTATACTCTCCTGCTACCACTGCCCTGGTGTGCTCCCGTACCACCCCATGTGTATTTTCCTTTGCCACCTCTGCCCTGCCACACCACTGGCCACTCTTGCTTTCCTTGCCACTCACCACTTCTCCCAACCCCACCACTCAGCCCTCACTTGTTGCTGGCACTGAGAGGTGGTCAGGGAGCAGAGTTGGGCATGTTCTTTAAATTTATCTTGTTAAGAGGTTAACAATGTAAATAAACTTCTCTCCTGTCTATCACTGTTCTATTAACTGAATTCAAAAGGAACATATGAACATGAACACCAAAATAAAGACAACAGATTTCAAGAAGGCAGACTTTAGCACATTCAGGAAGTTGGTAGGTAGGATCCCATGGAAAGTACGTCTAAGAGGAAAAACAACTGAAGACAGTTGGCAGATTTTCCAAAGAGACGTTATTAAGGGCACAAGAGAGAAATATTCCACTGCAAAGGAAAGTTAGGAAGTGTGGCAAGAGACAACCCTGGCTTAACAAGGAGATATTTAATAATCTAAAAATAAAGAAAGAGTCCTACAAAAACTGGAAACTAGGTCAAATTACAAAGGATGACTGTAAACAACAGTTATATAGGAGGGAAAATCTGATAGGCCAAGGCACAAACTGAGATCAAACTAGCTAATGGCATAAAGGGTAACAAGAAAACATTCTTCAACTACATCAGAAACAAAAGAAAGACCAAGGGCAATGTAGGACCACTACTCAAAGAGGGAAAAACTAAAAAAAAAGAATTGTGGAAACGGCAGAGGAACTAAATGATTTCTTTGTTTTGGTTTTCACCAAGAAGGTTGGTGGCGAATGGACACCTGACGTAGTGAGGGGCAGAAAAATGGGATAGGACTAGAAGCTAAAATAGGGAAAGACCAAGGTAGAAATTACATAGACAAATAAAATGCCTTTATGTCACCAGGTCCTGATGATATGCACCCCAGAATACTCAAGGAGCCAACTGAGGAGATATCTGAGCCATTGGCTATTATTTTTGAAAACTCACGGAAGACTGGAGAGATCCCAGAGGAATGGAAAAGGGCATACATAGTGCCCATTTATAAAAAGGGAAATAAGGACAACCCAGGGAATTGCAGAGTAGTGATCTTAACTTCTGTTCCAGGAAAGATAATGGTGAAAATAACTTAGGTATCAATTAACAAACATCTAGAAGAGAATAAGGTGTTAAATTATAGTCGGCACAGATTAGTCAAGAACAAATCATGATCAAACCAACCTGATAGTTTTCTATGACAGTGTAACAAGCCTTGTGGATAGAGGGGAAGTGGTAGATGTGGTATATCTAGACCTTAGTAAGGCTTTTGACACAATCTTGTTTCACCTGCTCATTAACAAATTAAGGAAGTACAATCTAGATGGATAACTATAAGACGGGTGCAAAACTAGTTGGATAACTGCTCTCTGGCTATGTCTACACTTATAAAAGTTAGTTCAAATTAGTTAATTTGAACTAACTAATCTGAACTAATTTTAATTAGTTTGAATTAAATTAATTCGAACTAGCATGGCCCCACTAGAATGCTAGTTCAAACTAAGCAAGTGCCATGCATGGCACTTGCTTAGTTCGAATTAATCAGTTGCATTAAGGTCAATGTGCCGGTTAGATCGAACTAAGCGGTTAGTTCGAACTAAGCAGTTAGTTCGAACTAATATGGCCACATTGACTTAATTGGAACTAACTAGTTCGAATTAAGGGTTAGTTAGAAGTAAAACGAGGTTTTACTAATTCGAACTAACTGTTCCTTAATTCGACTTAAGGAAACTCAAGTGTAGACACGGAATAAATTAAGTTGATTTAAGCCTCCTTAAGTCAACTTAATTTACAAGTGTAGACGCACCCTCTGAAACTAGTTATCAATGGTTCATAGTCATGCTGGAAGGGCATAACAATTGAGGTATTATTTAGATAATGACAAATATATACCTATCAAGTTTGTAGATGATACCAAGCTGGGAGGGGTTGCAAGAGCTTTGAGGATAGGCTCACAATTCAAAATGACTTGGACAAACTGCTGAAATGGTCTGAGGTAAATAGGATGATATTCAATAAGGACAAATGCAAAGTAGTCCACTTGGTAAAGAACAATCAGTTGCACACATATGAAATGAGCAATGACTGCTTAGAAAGGAGTACTGCAGAAAGGGATCTGGGCGTTATAGTAGATCACAAGCTAAATATGAGTCAACAATGTAACTGTTGTAAAAAAAAGCAAACATCATTCTAGGATGTATTAATAGGAGTATTATAAGTAAGACATGAGAAGAAAATCTTCTGCTTTAGTCTGTTCTGATTAGGCCTCAGCTGGAGTATTGTGTACAGTTCTGCCCACCTCATTTCAGGAAAGCTATGGACAAATTGGAAAAAGTTCAGAGAACAGAAAAAAAAAAAAAAGATTCACAGTCTGGAATACTTGACATATGCGGGAAGATTGAAAGAACTGGCATTGTTTAGTCTGAAAAACAGGAGACAGAGGGGACATGATAACAGTTTTCAAGTACCTAAAAGGTTGTTATGAGGAGAAAGGAGAACAATTATTTTCCTTAACCACTGATGCTAGGACAAGAAGCAATGGGCTTCAATTGCAGCAAGGGAAGTTTAGGTTGGACATTAGGAAAAAAATCCTAACTGTCAGGGTGATTCGCCACTGGAATAAGTTGCCTGAGGAGGTTGTGGAATCTCCATCACTGGAAATTTTTAACAGCAGGTTAGACAAACACCTGTCAGGGATGGCTCCTTCTTTGTTTTGTTGACATAGACTAACATGGCTACCCCTTCAGAACATCTCTACTTTGAAACTGACCTAAGAGCTTTATTTTTATCTGTGTATGTGTATTGACCTTTTAACCGTTATTCTTTCTTCTTGGCCCATATAGCCAAGAAACTCTTTCTTCTTGGCCCATGTAACCAAGAAACCCATATTTGATAATACCTGATGGCACATGCCGTGGTGCTGTCTGGATTTAGGGGACCATTTATGATACTATTTCATATTAATATTTCATAATTGCAATAATCCATAGGAGCTATGCCATGTTTGGTACCAATGGAAAGGTCATAATTTGTTGGGAATGATTATATGATTTATGTGTAGGAATTGCATCTGTATTAGAAGTTAGGAATATGTTTGTTATACCTATATTTCAACCTGCTTGATTCTGGGAAACTCTCCAGACTGGATGTCTACAGCCATTGTCTTCTTAATGGCCTGTTAAGGAAACTACGAGGTACAATGGGCCCACGGAGAAACCTGCTGAGCCATTAAGAGTTGCCCATGTAACTCAACCCCATTTTGACTGAAAAGAATGCCACACAGCCTGGAGAAGGCCGGAGATGATAAAAGACAGCAGCCCCAACTCCATTTTGCCTGCAGTCCCCAGCCTACAGCCAACAGCCATCTCTGGAACTATTCATCTGAGACTGGACAAAGGACTGAGGCTCACCCAGGTGCTGGGTGTCTACCAGAGAAACGGATTGTGTCTGCAAACTCCTTATTCTTCTAGGAACTTGCTTTCCACGAACTCTTAATAATTTGTATGTAAGTGAGTCACTTTGACCTTTTAACATCTCTCATATTTTGTTTCTTTTCTGTTTATACTAAACCTTGAGTTGTAGTTACTAAAGGATTGGCTATTGATGTGGTATTTCAGGTAAGATCCAAACCTATATTGTTCTGTGTAATGTGGCTGGCCCTTTGGGGTCAGGAGAACTTATCTCTTTACGACACAATAGCAATGTCTACACTTAGAAACTTAGGTCGACTTTATTAAGTTGCCTTTATTAAGTCCACTTTAAGTTGACCTTATAAAGTCGACTTATAGAGTCTACACAAGACTCTTAAGTCGACTTAAAGAAGATCTTATGAAGTCAACCAAGAGAGTCCACACTAGGTTAGGTCAAGGGAGATCTGAGGCTTCCCCGGCTAGAGGGGCTTGTCCAGGAGAGAGCCAGCCCCATGGGGTGTTATTAATTCGAATTAGTTTTTCCTTAATTTGACTTAAGGAGAAGCTTAAATCAAATTAAGGAAAGCCCAGTGTAGACGTGGAGTAAATTAAGTCAATTTAAGCCTGCGTAATTCAACTTAATTTATAAGTGTAGATGCACCCAATGTGACTAGGTGGGAGCCAGAGGAGGTGAAGTGCAGTAAAGGGGACTGTTTCTGTTTTGGTAAGCTCATGATAACCAGTGTGGGCAATCAGGAGCCTGGTTGTGACTGATAGGGAGCCTGATTTAAGTACCACCCATCAGTATTTACGGAGATTGGCTCCCACTTTTGCAGCTTGTCCTCATTTTTGCACATTCAAGAAGTTATCCCAGGAGGCTCCGGTCACACTTATATCAGAGGAAGGTGCCTGTGCTGGCTGTACATAGGGCAGGGGAATTCATGCCTGGTCCCTGCTGGGAGCAGCCCCCAACTAAAGTAGTGAAGCAGATGAGAAGCTGGTTGTCATTTCAGTCAATTTAAAGAAGGGCCCCACCTAACCCCTGGCTATGAGCAGCCCAAGCTGTGGGAAGTTCATCGCTGGGTCCAGATCTGAGCTGATATACGTGCTCAGTCCCAGTGAGGGGTCGAACCAAAGCCCAGCACCAAATCCCTCAGATGTGGCCCTCTGAGCCCCTCTCCAGAGAGGCTAGGCTAGAAATGACATTATCACATGTGCAGCAGAGATTCCTCTGCCTCTGGTGAATCCCTGTTATGGACTGTGCGTACGTGTGCTCAGCAGCACACCACAGGCTGAGTTAACCCTGACTGAGGCTGGTGCATGAAACTGCTGTCCTGAGGTTTGGACAGCCAAGACACATGTCAGCCACTTTATATCAGCCCGCTTAATAAAGGCTGTGACTGGGGCCTCCTGGGGTACCCTCCTGGCCATGCAAAATCAGGGCAAGCTGCAAAACCGAGAGCCAAACTCCCCTGCCACTGATGGGTGATACTTAAACCAGTCTTCTTATCAGTCACAACAAGACTTCTGGTTCCCCACACCAGGTACCAAGAAGTCTGCCGAAAAAAGAAACAGCTCCCTTTACTGCACTCCAGCTCCTCTTGCTCCCACCTAGCCACACGGTCCTTTAAAGACAGTGGTTAAAGTATAATTTGACGGGCCCTGGAAACCTCCAAATCTCCGGGCCCCCTTCCCGTATTGTCTGGGCCCCCTTCATGCATGTGTGGGCCCCAGTCCAGGTAGGCATTTGCAACCACTTCTCAGTACCACATACATCAGCTTTTGCTCCATAAAAATATGTATAATTTTATATGGCATTTATGTCTATAGCAATTATTGTCACAAACTAGCAAACACTGCATAACACAATAAGTATTGTGATTAACAACAGTGGGGCGTAGGGCCTGCCAGCAGCCAGGCAGGGCGGAACATGCATTCCACTGGATTTTTCTATTTGTAGGGGCCCCAGAACTCTGGCCCCTCAAATTTGGGGGCCCCGGAACTGTGTTCCAGTGCATTCCCCCTCACTTTACTCCCTGTTTAAAGATATAGGTGCTCTTGACCCCAAAGGGCCAGCCACATTACACAGAACGATATAGGTTTGGATCTTGCCCAAAATACCACATCAATAGCCAATCCTTTAGCAACTACAACTAAAGGTTTAATCTAAAAAGAAAAGAAACAAAATATGAGAGATGTTAAAGGGTCAAAGTGAATCACATACATACAAATGATTTAAATTTCATGTAAAGCAGTTTACAGGCTTGTTCCTCTGATAAACACCCAGCACCTGGGTAGGCCTCAATCCTTTGTGCAGCCACAGAGGAATAGACTGTAGACTGGGGACCAAAGGCAAGATGGAGCTGGGGCTGCTTCCTTTTATCACCTCTGGCCTTCCCCATGCTGTGTGGAGCTTTTTCCAATCAAAAGGGAGCCGAGTCACATGGTCAGTCTGGGTGACTCATTGGGTGGGTTTCTCCCCAGGCCCATTGTACCAGTGCCTCCTTTAATGGGCCGTTAAGGAGACAATGACTGCCGACCTGTAGTCTGGAGTGTTTCTCAAAATCAAAATTTGAAATACAGCTATAGCTAACACATTCATATCTTCTAATACAGATATGAGACCTACGCATAGACAAAATAATAATTTCTAGCAAATTACAACCTTCCTATTAATACTAAACATGACATTGATCCTATGAATTATAGCAATTATGAAATATTGATATGAAATAATACCATAAAGAATATAATAAATGGTCCCCTAAATTCAAACAGCATCACAAAGGCACCTGTGACTCCACACAGGCATTAGGAACTAGGTGGGTGGAGGTTTTGTTGGAGTAAGGGCAGGGAAAGGGTGTGCAGACAGAGAAGAAAGCTACAGACACAGCATGAACAAACCCTGTGGCTCTGGCAGAAGCCTAGAGGGAGAGTTTCTGAGTTTCAGGGGTTTCACCAAGGACCCTGTTGATTGGCTCCTTCTGTATTCAAGAAAACTGGACTTTGCACTTTCTTTGTAAATAAATGAAATTCATCAAAGAGATATCCACTTTCACCAACAATCTCCCCCCTTCCTAAAAAACCTGCAATCCCTACCCGCCCTCCCCCCCAACCCATATTTTGGCTCACTGCATCAGAAAAAATGCATGTGAATGATCATGAATGTGTCTGTATTGAAGAATGCATGTGTGAATGGGGCTGCACACATCAGTGTGTATCTGAGGATGAGGCTATATGTCTGTGTATGCTCATGCATAGCAGTATGTTTTGGGTCCCACCTGTTTCCTCATCCACTAGAGATGCCGTAGCCTGGAGAACTGTTGTGTAGCCAGACGTGTCCGGGTGGAAAGGAGCCATCCTCACCTCTCTGGAAAAGCAGCCGTTCCTCCCAGTCTAGAAGGAGAGAATCACAGCCTGGTTAGCAGCAGTGAGGCCCTGCCCGTGTCAGCTCAGGGGATCTCTAATCGGGCTGGGCCTGGTTAGTACTTGGAGAGGAGACACTCAGTGGGAGGCTGTGTTGAGAAAGCAGCAGTGGGGGACTCTGTCCTCTTGGGGGCAGCCCTGACCCCAATGTCAAAGTGTGGTGCTGGGGGCACTGTACGGCTGGAGCTGTGGTGAAAGACGGCCCTGGCCACTTGGGACCACCACAGCAGTGATATTTACTGTCTCAGTGTCCCTCTTTCCTCGGGTTGCTCAACCATTCTGTTCCCTTTTTTGACAGTTGAGGAGCATTGAATGAATGTATTCAGAGAACTATCCGTAGTGAGGCTAGGATCACTTTTCTGAGTGAAACAGCTAATTTAGAGCCCATCTTCTTGGATATACAGCTGGGATTACTTTTTCCAATGTGCATTACTTTGTTTTTATCAACACTGAATTTCATCTGTCATTTTGTTGCCCAGACTTGTAAGGTCTGGGGCCTTGTTTTTTTGGCTAACCTCAGACCTTCTTCTTGGGCTAAGCTGTGGCAGCCACATACTAAGGCTACGTACACACGAGCATACTTGTCCCGCAATAAGTTATTGCGGGACAAGTAAAGCGCTATAAATATAGCGCTTTCTCGCGTGCACACGTGCACTTTGTTTCGCAAAGGAGCATTCACCCTTGGAATGCTCCTTTACGAAAGAAGAGCAGTGCATGGTGGGCACCTGTCCCACCATGCACTGCCCACAGCCAGCCCCCTAGCCCAGCTGCAGGGCTTCCGGTGGCAGGGGGGGCTGCATTGCCAGCCCCCGCTGTCATCCGAACCCCAGCACAGCTGCCGGGCTCCGGCAGTCAGCTGGAGCCGCCGCTTTAAAGCGGCGGCTTCAGCTGATTGCCGCCGGGGGATCGGGTG
>ML685987.1:109010-132643 GCA_007922175.1 Pelusios castaneus
CCGAGCTGCCGGCCTTCTACCAGGACCTCCTCCGGACCTGGAGGCTCATTTCGGCCTCCAGGTCCCTTGTGCCCACCGAGGGGGAGGACCTCCTCGCGGAGCCCCTGCTACACAACCCCCATCTTAGTGTGCAGGTGGCGGAGGCCCCCTCCGTGAGGCGGAGGTTGGTCCTGGCAGGCGTCACCAAGGTCGGAGACCTCCTGGACTATGCCCAGGGGGACTGGGTGGATCCCCTTGTGCTGGCTGAGCGCATGGGGCTCTCCACCCTTCGAACCCCCCGGCGCCTACTCCAGGAGGTGAAGGCAGCCTTGCCCCCTGCTGCTCGGGATTACCTCAAGTGGGTCCTGCGAGAGGGTGCTCCCCGCCCTCCCTTCAGTCCTGGCCCTCCGGAGCTTTTAATCGGGCCCCGGCCCCACGAGTCCCCCCGGCCGCCCCCGCCCCACGCCCCGAGCCGGCAGCTGGAATTGCAGCCGGCCTCCTTCCGAACCGCGCCACGCAAATATCTGTACACGCTCGTGCTCCATACCATCCACTTCCTCGCCCTCGTGTCCCGTCCCGATACAAAGTGGCGGGACCTGATCCCACCTGTGGAGGGTGAGGACCCCCGATGGGCCAGTCTATATGCCACCTTGACTCCACGGCCCGCCGGGGATATAAGTTGGTGGCTCCTTCAGGGAGCCGTGAGCACGGGCGTGTTTCTGGCGCGGTTCACTCCCCGTCCTGACACCTGCCCCTTTTGCGGTGTGAGGGAGACCCTGGCGCATGCCTATCTAGAATGCGCCAGGCTGCAGCCCCTTTTCCGGCTCCTCCAGAACCTCTTACTGAGGTTCTGGCTGCACTTTTCCCCACACCTTCTTTTATATGCACTCCCTATCCGTGGCCCCACAAAGTCGCGGGACCTCCTCGCCAACCTCCTCTTGGCTTATGCCAAAACAGCCATTTATAAAACCAGAGAGAGGAGGTTGGCTGAAGGAGGTTCCTGTGACTGTGGGGCCTACTTCCGGTCCCTTGCCCGTTCACGCATCCGAGCGGATTTCCTCTGGGCAGCGTCCACTGGCTCCCTCAATACTTTCTGGCAGTGGGCGCTGTCCGGGGTTCTCTGCTCAGTGTCCCCTTCCGAATCCCTTATTTTGAACCTGTAACCCTCACACCCCTTCCTGTTATTTCATTTGTTGTCCCCCGTTCTCAGTTGGTGCTGGGCCTAGTGCCTCTTCCCCTTAGGCTGGGGGAGGGGTTTTAGCAGCACTTCCCAGCTTTTCCAAATAGGATTACCCTTCTAAAGCCATCTGGCCTGACTTTACCACACTACGTGCTCCAAGTCTGCTTCAACTTTGGGTCTGATGGCATATGGTACCATACTGGCTTTCAAACATTTTGGGTGGCAGTCAGGATTAATGTTTAATAACTTCACAGTGATTCCCTTCTTGTTGCCTAGATCCTCTCCGAAAACAGCAGCATGTTTCTCTAAGACAGCTGCCAGACCTCTTTCTTCTTTAGTCATTCTTTGCACTTCTTCCCAATTGAGCTGGATTTTCCTAAGCCAAGACTTTCCTTTTAAGGCTGGGTGATTGCCTGTCAGCACAAACAGTGGCAACTTTAAAATCGGTCCGTTAAGCTTTCTTTAAGGTCAGTAGTACCCAACATGGGGACGGCCTCTCTAGCGTACATCTTCAGAACAACTATTGCCGGGGTAAACGGAAAATGCTTTTAACTCCTTTTTATACACAGTGCCATGCTGGTGTCCAGCTCCATGCATACAGGTTTACCTTCCAAGAGCAGGGTTACTCAGTATTCATGTGGGCCAATTGCCACGGACAAGATGTGGAGTGGCACTTCATCCTCTGACTGAGTAACTCCTTGACCACCCTGAGTCTGCTCTATTGCATATAAAATTTCCTCTTTGGCCTGTCTGACCACAGGTTCCTTCTCCTCTGGTCTGCCTTTTCTGTTTGGCTCATCTTTCTTTTGTTTGCAGGCAGGCTTGA
Organism: Pelusios castaneus; assembly: GCA_007922175.1. Lineage (NCBI taxonomy): Eukaryota > Metazoa > Chordata > Testudines > Pelomedusidae > Pelusios > Pelusios castaneus. The sequence continues at coordinate 110,996 of ML685987.1, forward strand.
TGGGTCCTTTCTTGCCACATAGTCAACACATTAGCTCTCTACACAAGCACTCCGATTCATGATGACCCGGTCTTCCACACCAGTAATATTCTCACGTCCTCACTGCCTTGTGAGTTGGTTCTGGAGATACCTTATGTACTCCGGCCTTGATTTGTTGTATGTCTTGTGTGGTCATTTCCATAGAGTCCACAATATCAATGGCTTTCTGCATGTGAGCGGAGCCTCTGTCGAAAGGCACTTCTGTGTTGCTTCACTATGCAGGCCACACACCAGCCTGTCATGCAGGGCCTCATTCAATATCTCATTAAATTCACAGTGTTCAGCAAGCCTTTTCAGAGCTGCTACAAATGGCACAACTGATTCACTTTCTCCTTGATTCCTTTGGTGGAACCTACATCTCTCTGCAATTACCAGTGGATTCGGGGAAAAATGTGCTCCCAGGATTTCCACTAGGTCACTGTAAGATTTTGTTTCTGGCTTCTCAGGATATACCAAGTTGTGTAGTAAGTATAGAAAATTGGAGTAGATGGGATTAGATGGGGTATTTGTAGTTGTTCTAGGTATAAGGATAAGTTTTAGTTAAAGCTACTATAGCTGAACCAGACTTCGATGGCCTATTCTGCTTAACGACAAGACCAAAATAACCTTATGGGCCTAGTCTGCCCTCCAACAAGCGCCCCTGGACCACAGCCAAGAACTCAGGCCTTCTGAGAATCAGGTGCATTGAACCCGCACCCCGAAATTGCCCGGAAACTCAGCAAAATGTGTGAAGTTTCCCACCGGTTAAAACAAAAGGTGTTAAGTTTCCCACCAAGAGGTGTGAAAGACCCCCAAGAGGTGTGAAAGACCCCCAAGAGGTGTGAAGAAGCTTCCCATGGGCAAGGTGGGGGCATGAGCGATCTGATCCCTATAAAAGTAGGGGTCCGTCCTCAACCGAAAGAGGAACAAGTCAGCAACCCTGATCCAGACAGGTGAAGGGACTGGCAAGAAGAGCGGACTCGAAAGGTCGATCCAGATCCTAGGTAAGACGGACCTGACACGTTGGCTGGGAGCATTGGTAAGTAACTAGTTTCAAACAAGAAACAAGAACCACTGGGCCTAGAGGAAGGCTGGTTCAGAGAATAGAAATAGTAGCTACTGGGGAAACCAAACAGTAACGGGAAGTTTTTTAGCACCCCTTTGTCCAGGAGAGTAAGGACTAAAAGTAGTTTAGCACCCCTGCCTGGGAGTTCAGGTCGGCTTAGGGATAAGGTTAGGGACAAGTAGGTTAGAACCCCGCCTGGGAGTACAGGTCGGCTTAGGGCTGCTCTGTCTGTTTCCTTAAAGGAAGGGGCATCAGCAATATAATAAGAATAGCTTTAGTAAATAAACCATTTAATGCGCATATAACACACATTCAGCACACATTTAAGCTTGTGACAAACGTCTATTCTTTAACTGCTGCAGCAAGGAACCGCTTAGAAAGGCACAGACATACACACGGAAATCTTTGCTTTGAAACTGCATCTCTGTATCTCTGTTTCTGTTACCTGTCACACTGTCTGGACAGGAAGCGTAAACCTCAAGGCTTGTAATCATAACCATGAATAATAAAACTCTTCTGTTAACCACACTTCTGGTGATCTCTTTGCTATTTCTTTTGTCATTACTAATCTCCCTTGTCCCCTCTTCATACCTATTCCCTCTTTCATGGGAAAAACACCCAATCCTACTAATATTAGTGTGGGTCATCGGCGGGTCCGGTGCCATACTCTGTTGCTCATACCTCCTGACTTCTTTTACTTTAATAAAGGCCTCCAAACAGTCACCAAATAAAGGTAGAGATATAAACTCTACGGCCAAAAGAACCCTGGTCCCCACGCAATCCCCGATGAATAACATCCCGAGGATGGACCCTAAACATTCCAGCGGCATCGAGTAAGCTGTAGGTTTTAGCTCCTACAACACTTTCTTTTCGTCTGTTATGTCATTTGCCACAACAAAATTCTGAAAACGCGCTGTATATGAGTGCCATTGCTCCAGAGTATCATCAAAAAGGTCCTGGAGGGCCAGTAAGAGGAGCCATTGGTGCTTTCTTGTGGTTGTTTGTCTCCTCCAGTCCCCACTGGCTTTGTCAGATTAAGCTGCTGCCTTCCTCCAGGCAAGCAAAGTCAGTTTCAGTTTAAATTGTCAAGGTAAACAGCCCCGTCCCCCTTCTCCAAACAGTAAAGAAAAAGTTTTGTTTCTTACATTGACTTCTGCTTTTCTTTTGTTGCCAGAGCCACCACCTTTATCCCCTCCTCGTCGCCAGTTATGTGGGGTTCTTGTATCCAAAATGTTATTAGAAATTAAAACAGAATGAGGAGCTCAAAAGTATGTGGCTTTATTAGAAAAGAACTAAGAACCAGCCAGACAAGTTCTATCTACATCTATTACTATGGCAACCACCATCTATTACTATAGCAAACCACCATCTATTACTAAGGCAACTCAATACACTACACATGGTAAGACTACAGACTTCAAAACTGACTCAGCAGCAGAGTTCACAATCCTCCTTTACAATCAGCTTCAACCCCTCCCAGAGTTGAGGTCACGCAATATAGCTCTGACTACCCTGGGAGGGATTCTGAACCCAATGGGCCAGTTCACCACAGAAACCACTCCCAAGGACAAAAGCTTCACATTCAGAGTTACTGTGATCAAACCAAACATGCTTCTCAGTGACAGTATAGCAGCCATGATGAGGATAGTGAGAAGGATGGAAGAACTTAATGGAAAAATTGGTTATATTGGGCTTCAGAAAGAGATCCAGTAGAAACAACCTCCAGAAGCAGTGCTTACCCCTACAATGTACAAGAACTTTTATTTGATGGAGCTTGGCAGAGATTAGCTGAAGATTCATGCAGATTCAGATGACATCATTACTGGGTTGTCAGGGACTATTTTTCCAGATAAGTTGAAATAATGTACTTGAAAGACATCTTGCAGTTTTATTGAGATACTGAAGTTCACTTTTGTCCATGTTGGTATTCCAGCACAACTAACGGACAACAGCCCACAATTCACTGCAGCAGAATTTAAGTTACTCCAAACAAAATATGATTCTGATGATATTCCCAGCAGCTCATATTACCCACATGCAAATAGAGAGGCGGAGAGAGCTGTACAGACAGCTAAGAAAATCTTAAAGTAGGAAGATTCATTACTTCCTCTTCTGAGCTACAGATCAGCACCAACAGCTGCTTCTAGATATAGCCCAGCAAAACTCCTGAAGGGAAGTCAACTCACAACTACTCTACTGACTTTGGAAAAGTGGCAGGACTTGAAGACGGAAGCCAATCAGGTACAGAGGCAAAAAGAGCTTCCAAACACTTTTATAACAGAAGTCATTTAGTCAGACAACTTTTGGATCTAAAATCTAGTGACCATATTTACGTCAAACTGGGTGGAGAAAAGGCTGGAGAACTCCAGCTGCTGGAAAGAAAAAGAGTTACATATTATATGTGATCGAAAGTGAGGCTGAAGGGTCAACAGAAAGCACTGATATCCACTGTTAGTTCCTCAGAAAGAATAATCAATAGAGGAAACTCTACAGATGGCAGATACAGAAAGAAAAGATAACTCAAAGAGTCCAAACCAACCACAGCCAGTCATTGCAACTGATGGACAGCCAGATAAAGAAGTTATGTGTTTTGGTTGTGTAATTAGAAAATGGGTCCAATTCAGAGACATATGACAGACTGATCTGTACTGAACTTTAAGATAATGTGATAGTGTAAATATTGTGACTGTTGGGGATGTAGAACTTAAAGGCAGAGAGATGTAACAGATGGGTTGATAAACTGTATTATACTGTTCAGCCATTAGGTGGTGCTATATGTCAGATGCTTAACATCACTGAGGTTCCTGGGTACACTGAAAGCTCTTATAGCAACCGTATCTCTGCTGTACCATGGGAGCTCTGTAGCCAGTCCATACCTGGTACAGGTCTGACCATCTAGAAGAAGCTCTGCAACCTACTGTGCATAATAGGTACATCACAGCAGGTTCACGGGATACTTTGATCTCTTCTCCCCACCCTGAATCCTTGCTGCTGTGCACTGCTGAACAGCCGCCACCAACCCTTCCCCCAGCTGAGGAACCCCTTGGGATCCTGGGGTCTGATTCACCTGCACTTACATCAATTTTACACCAAAGTCATTATTGGTAAATTTATCACATTGAAAGTAAAAGCCTGATCAGGCCACCAGTCTGCAAAATGCTTTGAAACTCTTGGACCACAAAAGATGTCAGAGGAATATGCAACATCATCACAGCAAGTCACCGTGCCCTCCCTTTGGCATCTCGCAGCATGCCATGTGTGCCTACCTTCTCCAGTCACACTCACCTGGCCAGTAAACTCTAGGCACGGATTCTCAATTCGATATCGAATAAGAGCGAACTCATTATATTCCTTTTGCAGACTCACGCTGGCCTGGACCCTCCCCAGGACGGGATTCCCATAGGTGTTTCTGTTCAGTAGGGGGGAGGGAGACGGTAAGTGTGAGGTGAGGGGCTCAGGGCTGTCCCTGGGGGGGAAAACGGGGCGATCACCCCGGGCCCCGCAGCTATGCAGGCCCTGCACTGTCCCACTCCCAGCAGGGTAGTGAGGGGCCTGCACTGCGGCCCCCCCACGGCCACACTCTTCCCTGCTCCCTGCTACCTTTGGCAGGGAGCTGAAGGCAGCAGGGCGGGCAGGGAGTTCCTAGCCCGGCCCCTGGGCTAGCCCTTCCTGCCCCCAGGGCGGAGCAGGCAGGCCCAGGGGTGGGGCAGGTGGCCGGGGCCCGCATCTGGGCCGGCCTGCCCCATGTGGCCAGGGCCAGCCCTCGCTGGCAGGCTGCCCTTGGCCAGAACCGGCTCCCGGCAGCGGCCTTGGGTTCCCGGCTGGGGCACTGGCCGCAGCAGCCTGGGATCCTGGCTGCAGCTGGCTCCCCCCACCGGCGGCCCCCCTTTCCAGGGCTGGGGCCAGAGCTGGCGGCCTCAGCCTCCCCGCCCAGGCTGGCTCCCTGGGGGGGTGGAGCGGCCCAACTCCTCTCCAGGATGGAGGGGTGGGGCCCCGCCTAGGCCAGTTGGCCCTGGGCCTCGCTCCCCCCACGGGACAGCACTGAGGGGGCTGATGTCCAAAGGGCAGGGAGAGCTTGCTGGAAGGGCTAGTGATTTGGATGGGAGACTGAGTCCCAGGCTGGGCGGGTTGCAGACTGAGGGTGGGACCAGGCCTCCTTTACTGGCCTGTCAGGGCTAATTTCACACTCACCGGCCGCACACTCGCATCAGGAGTGTCTCATCCAGCACCGTCAGCGTTGGGGGCAGCTCAATGGTCACCTCGAACTTGGGCAGCACTGGGGGGGCAGAAAGGAACAGGGTGAAATGGACGCAAAGTCCCACTTAGGGGTTTTGTGGTGACTCGCACAATAGATTTTGCCATGGGGATATCTCGCCACCTCCTGCAGCACCTCGCAGGCCCCAGCCCATCTGCTCTGGGACAGGCCACTCAGTGTTCAGGGAAGGGGCTGGGACCTGTGCTGAGCAGAAAATGTGGGGGGAGGGGATGGGAGAGCAGAGCAGCCCTCCAGGCGGTGGATGAGCCAGGAAATGAGCAGCTGATCCCACCCAGAGATGTCTGCTCAGCCTGGGTCAGTGCACTCCCTGTTCCCCCTCCCCCGAGGGGCACTAAGCCGCCACAGCTGCACAAGGTGCAGAACCAGGGCTGGGGGAGCAGGGGGCAGTCAGAAGTGGGCTATCAGAGCAGAGAGAGCAGAATTTCAGGGGCAGGTGTTTAGGGGAGCAGGGCCTCGGGGGTGGGGTTTTGAGGCTGGGGGAGCAGGGGACTCAGGTGGGTTTCAGAGGGATCAGGGGACTTGGGGGCAGGTGTTGAGAGTGCAGGAGTCTCAGGGGCAGGTGTCTGAAAGAGCAGGGAACTTGGGGGCCAGGAGGCACAGTGGTTGCAGGCAAGCAATGCTGCTCTGAAGCTCGCCCAGGGTCCTAGAACAGTGGGTTGTTAGTCGTCCTCCCCAGACGCCTGGGGTCCCCAGACTATGTCTAAGGGTCCCACGAAAGGGGACTACAAAGATCAAGGTGGGGTCACAGAAGTTGCCTCCCTTTTTCTGTTCACAACCCCACCACCAGGCCAACCCCAGCAGGACAGTTGGGCCGCAGCAGCCCACAGGTCAGCACCCTCTTGCACTGTGTCAGGTGCCTTGCTGAGCACGTACGGCATTTCTAGTTGAATTCTGTTCAGCACAAGTTCATTTTCAGTCAAAGACTTAGATTGAAAGCTGCCTAGACAAAAAGCAGCTTTACCCACCAACAGTGGGTTTCCAAAGGGGTCAGCACTTCCATACGGAGTGTCCAAAGGGTCCATAAATGAATAAAGGTTACAAAACACTGCCAAGTAGGGCTTGGACGGGATGGGCAGGGATACTCAATTCCCCCTCCCAATGGTCTGTTATGAGTAGTGGGCACCGTATGGCTGAGGCCTGGGAGAGCTTAGAGCTGCCTGGGTCAGTCCAGGGATCTGAGGTCCCAGGGCCACTCTGACAGGGACTGAGGACGCATCACCCCAAGAAGACTCAGGAATCCCCTCCCACCCTACATGCCAGAGCAGCAGCCTCAGTCACTGCCCTGGGCCCCACAGCTCACCATATTCCTCCACGCTGAACGTGTGCGTTGTCCACTCTACCTTGATGGTGTACGTCCCCAGGGCCAGCTCTGCAGACAGCGGGAGGGACAGATCCACAATGCCCTTCTGTGGGGTCACATCTCGCCACTGGGCGATGTGGTTCCCACTAGGATCCTGGCACATGTATACACCTTGCTCACCCTTTGCCCAGCACTGATGGCTGGTCCCATCAGCCCTTGACTGCACCTTGTGTTGGTTACAGGGGCTGGATCAATGGTCGGGGGTTAGTCTAATCCTTCTCTTTACACATGCAGCAGGCACCACCGGGCAGCCACTGGGAAAGCTACCCCCACACGGTGACCCTTGCCACTGTTCCTGAGCCCTGACCTGAGGGCACCACCTCTGGGGGGGACAGTCTTCCAAAGGACACTTCATCTGCAGCCTGAACAAAGACCAGAGAACAGGCCATAGGGACCCTTTCCATCTCAGCTCCAGTCATCTGGGGTAATGTTCCCTGTCCCCTTCACCCCATGCAGCCTCCCAAACCTCCACCCTCCCCTCTGCCCCTGCATCTCCCAGACACCTCCCTTCCCCCATCTAGGGTCCCCAAGCAGTTCCCTTCTGGCCTGGTTAAGTCACTACCTGACTGAGAGTTTGGGGGCTGGGAACATCCAGGGGGAGCAACTCTGGTAGGGATCTCAGCGAGGACCAAACCCTCCTGCACCTGGACAGACAGCCTCAGACCCTTCAAACTCATTGTGGAGAGAGCTTAACCCAATGGCACAAATGTTCACTCCCCACCCCTATAGGGCCCACTTCAGAATCGCCCTGTGCTCTGGGACCCTTTGCACCCACACAGCAGGGCAGAGGGGTCTAGGCTGGATTTGTCAGCCCCTGTGGTCAGAGCTCAGATTCCTCTGGGTTCCCCATCACCAAACACCCCCAGTGCCCTCAAATGTACCAGGAAGGAAGAGGAGGAGGCTGGAGTGGGACAGACTGACCTGCAGGGTCACCAAGGGCAGCTGCAAAGCAAACAGACACAAGACATCTCAGTTAAAGGGACAGGAAACACAACACACTGCGCAGTAGTGGGAGTGACCAGGGAGGAGGGGCATGAAGGGAGCCCACAGCCTTGCTGGAGTTGGGCCCTGCAGCTGGAGCTCTCCCGTCTCCCTGCAATGGCAGGTACAGGGCAGTGGGTACTGGGGCAGGGCTGGTCTGTCCATGGTTGAGCAGGGCCCAGATGATGATGTCTCTCTACCAATGCACAGTCTAAGGGTCTAGGCTACACTGCAGCCCATGGCCGTACAAGGTGGAAAGGATGCGAGCCGGGGTGACAGGATGCTAATGGGGCACTCTGGGCCCTACTGGAAATGTGGTTCAGTGGGACAAGCTTGTGGCTGGGTTGGCTGAGGCTGGGGCTGTGTGATCAGTTTTTGGCCATTAGGCGGATTCTTTCTTCCACTCTGTGGTGAGACGTTTGGGTTGGGTTCCAGCAGGGTCAGTTCTGGTTATTTACGCTACATTCACTGTGTGTTTCTGAACCACCACAACACTTGCTTTGTGACAGAGCTGGACCTAATGCCAGGGTATCTAGACTGTGCGGTCTAAGCACCACGGACTCACATGCTTTCTAACCACTGACACTGTTGTTTGATGCTACTGTTCTTGTGCTGCACTGTATTGAAATAGGACCTCACTTAGCCGCCTTAACTACAAGTGATCACGACTTTTTCCTGGGAATTTCCTGATCCAAAGACCAACCCAGCTGAGCTAAATGACTGTTGGGGAAATTCCAAAGACTAGACTGTAGCTTCGTTGTTAGATCAGGAGAGCTTAGTGATCTTTCCTCCTTCCTGATTCCATGAAATCACTGGTAGCTGGACCCACCTTCCCTGGGAGGAGGTAACTGGTGGGGAGTGTTATGGCTACACAGGAGTAAACACTCACATCTGTTTGTGACTGTGAGGTTTCCTGTTGCGGTGACTCATCCAAGCCAGAATGCTTTTGGCCTCGCTCAGAAACGATGGGTGGGGGGGGGGAAGTGGCAGCTGGGTTTTAGCCTGCCCTCCATGCCCCCTGTATTTGGAAACTTTCCCACAATGGTGCTGGGGTACATCTAACCATATGGGGCAGAGGCTGGACTCTTGTGGTCATGGCCACATGTTACATGTTGAACTCTTTGTCTGCTGAGACCTAACAAATTCAACAGGCCTTCTTGCCCTGACCCTCCTAGCCCAGCCCTGCTCTTACCTTTCTGGTACTGGGAACAAAGTCTTTGTCCAAACTGACGATTCGAAACTTCACTGGAAAGGAGCAGACAAAGAGCGGGAATCAGCCCCAGCTTTCTTTGTCTGAGTAAATTCTCATATGGGGAAGGAGCCAGCTGGACACCCTTGGCACTGATGGCCTCTGAGAATGCACAGAATGGGCACAGTCTGGGCAGCACAGCTCAAGCTTCCCCACGTAGTCCCCTCCCAATGTGCCAGCCCTGCACTCGGCAGCTGGAGGGGAGCTTGTCCTCTGGGCTCCAGCAAGTCCCTGGTCTCACTGTTCAGGCTGCCAGAGGCCGATCAGTGACCCTGCAGCATCTGCACTCTACTAAAGACATGCTGAGAGCCCCGCTGAAGTCTATAATGGCCCCCAACAGGCTCAGCCTTTGGGTCTCTCACCCTCTTGGGCTGGCTTTAGCTGGGAGCCTAGAAATGAGATCCAATATGCCCTGTGGCCCCAGCCTGTCTCCAGAGCTCTGGAGTCTGTCCTAAGAACATACAGCCCCGCAAAACTCCCTCAAGCAGCTCCTGCCTTCTCACCTGTCTGTCCTGGCTTGTAGACAGCCTTGTCTGTCTGCACAAAGGTCCTGGGCTCCAGCACTTGCAGCTGGATTTTCTTCCGCTCAGAGAATTGCAGGGAATCTCCCTGGATCAAGACGTGAAGATCTGCAACTTCCACCTTCCCCCCAGAAGGGGCTGGAACCTGCACACGGGAAACCCAGCAAGGCCAGAGTGGCTGGTCGTGGTGAAGACCCAGTATCAAGGGGAAGGGGGGTGGGGGAGGCAGAGGTCTTTGAGAGTCACTGTTCCAAACTACCAAACACAGGAACCCCACAGCCCAGCGGACAGTGAATAGGAAGGAGCATAAACAAGGGGCTCTTGATGGACCTGGAAACAAACGCACCCACGGAACCCTGCCCTATCCCTATCCTCATCTCCCTTCCTCCCACTTCTCACTGCTGAGGTTGTTCTTGAGTTCTGCAGCTACAGCTGCCCATTGAGTGACCAGCCCCCTCCCCATGGCCTATCCCCTGAGCCCTCCCATGGCTGGCTTGAGGCTGGGCTGGGGCTGTAGACCCAGCGCTGAAAGATGCCCAGGCCATGCTGATGGCGGCAGCTCACCTGAAAATGCACATTCTCGAGCAGATGGGGCTCCTGGACCTCTCTCTCCAGCAGGGTGATCACGCTGCTAGGCCCATCCCCCCTCTCCAGCTGTACAGTCACTCGAACGGTCTCGTTGAGGTCGCTGAGATGAACTGACAACATCCCCGTGTGCGGGTGGTAGAGCTCGGTTGGAATCACCACCACATAGTGCCTGGGGAGGGAAAGCACAGGGAGGGATCAGAGGGGACAGCCCAGAGCCCTCCACGGTCAGGAGTGACTCCGATTTCTGGGTGTCCCCCCTGCTGGGTTCAGAGCTGGGTAAACGGTGCTGGAGGCTGATTCTTCTCTCTAGCCACAGGACAGGGACAGGGACAGGGCAACGCACCCTCACTCCTACCCCTGCCCCAGCCTGCCTCCTGTGGAATTGGAGAGGCCCTGAGTGTGCAGGGAGGAGATCAGTTCCCATCCATCCCTGGCCTCTCTGCTGCTTGTCTGCCCAAGGGGACAGCTAGTGGCACTGAAAGTGAGCAGAGACCCCTTCATGTGGGGGGAGGCTGGTTAGTCTGTGGCTGTATTGACCATCTGAGCTCTTTGCAGCCAGTAATTAGCTTAGATACAAACCCACCATCACCCCCAGACCAGTTTGCACCTTGGGGCTGTCCCCGCTTTTCCAGGGCAGGAACACTTTGACTATAGCACCTTCCTGCCACGACATCATTTTGACTGGGGCGTTCGCTTAACACACTTTGTTCACCTCTAGTTATTATTATTTTTCAATGGGGCCTGGAACCCAGTCCAGATTGGGCCCCACTGCACTGGGTTGTGCAGACATATACCAGAGACACACCATGGCCGAGTGGGGGCCAAGCTGACTGGAGCCATCAGCTATGGAGGATTCTCAGCCTATGGTACAGAGTGGTGCTGAGGCACAAAGAGGGTCATGACTCAGGGTGCACATGGCATCTCTAGCTGGGCACTGAGCCCAGTTCTCCTGCACCCCAGATCACTCCCTTAACTGCAGAGCGCCCTCCACTGCCTCTGGGCGGGGCAGGACAAGGAGGGCCAGGAGGGACTCAACGTCAGGGACTGAGCTCACAGAAGAGAACGTAACCATCCTATTAGTTTCAGACTGAGGAGGCCCCTCGTCAGTGTCCTCAGCTGCTTCCAAACATCCTGTACCAACCACCATGCGGACAGACAGACAGACACAGACAGGGCTTACGGCTTTGCAGACGTCCCAGCTGTGAGGCGCAGGAGCAGGAGCAGGCAGACCCAGATCACTGGGGCCCCCATTCCTGGGGTGCAGGCAGATGGGAAGGCACAAGGAACACACATGTCAGACCCCCTCGGTGTCCCTCTTCCTCCCTCTCTGCCACGCTCTGTGCTGGAGACCAGCCTGCTCTGCTTGATATAGACTCTGGAGCGGGAGCTTTGCCTTCAATTCTGGGGTAAACAAGGGTCGTGTCAGGTCTCTGGCTGACGGTGATGGATGCAACTAGGACAATATTTACCCATCACATCAGCTGCTGGATTCAGGGTTCTGACAGACTGTTGTAAAGGCTCAGACTATGCAGAGAGGCCTCTTGCATTAGTTACATGGCAGGGGTGGGATCCCTCGACCATGAAGTGGGGATGCAGTTGCTAGGATGCTGGGAAAGCCCTGGGAGGAGGAGCTTGCTGTGAAATTAGGTCATTAAAGAAGGTTCTGGCAGCACCACCCTACAGCTATGCAAAGGAGAAGAAAAAGATGATTAGGGTTGCTGAACACTTCCCATGAAAACCCCATTCACAGTCACATCACTTTCCCACACTGGGACTGCCAAGCATGAAATTTCCAAGCTCAGTCTCCGCATTGGTTGAATGATTTTTTATAAAGTTTCTGAAAAATGGACTGAGTTAGCCATTTCTGAGAACAAGTTTAGCATAAACCAGGTAGTTTTTTTCCCCAGGCAATCCATTTTTCCTTAAGGAGTTTGAGCGCCTCTGTGCTTTGGAGCTCGGAATTGAAATGTGGCAGGCAATTGTGATGGGGAAGAGAAGTCTTTTCCTCTTGCTATTAAAATCTCACTGGGTTAAAAAGTAGAGAACATGGCCATTTGCACATGTTCAGTAGAATTCTCAGACTTGTTTTCGAGTCACTGAGGCTATGTCTACACTTAGAAAGTTAAGTCGACTTTATTAAGTCGACTTTAAGTTGACCTTATTAAGTTGACTTAGAGAGTCTGCACTAGTCCCCTACCAGAAGGGAGCTGCAGCTCCCTGCCAAGAAGGAAGATGCCGCGGCTTCCCTATCCCGAGGAGAGCCAGCCACACATGGCTGGTTCTCTCTGGGGTGAGCAGGGCAGTGGGAGTGGGATTGTGGACCAGGAAACCACACCCATTGCGGCTCTCAAAATACTTGCATACTGATGGAATTTTTAGAATGGCTCTTCCTGTCTTTTGAATTGCCGACCCCTGACCTACACCCAGTCCAGGCTAAATCCTGGCAGTGGGGATGGGTGAGCATCATGTCTCATTACCGCCCTGTCCAGTGCAGGGGTCAGATGGGGGAGGGGGATCCACTGGGACTGATTGACTCCTGTAGAGAGACTCAGGCCTTGTCTACACAAGAATACTTGTCCCGCAATAAGTTATTGCGGGACAAGTAAAGCGCTATAAGTATAGCGCTTTCCCGTGTACACACGTACTTTTTGTTTCGCAAAGGAGCATTCACCGTTGGCTCGCTTTCGAGCCGGCCCCCCAGCACAGCTCCCGGGCTTCTGCTGAGAGCCGACCCAGCTGGGGGATCGGGTGGCGGCAGAAGCGCCGCCGGAGCTTTTGCCGCCACCCGAACCTCTGGACTGTGCTGGGGGGCTGGCTCCGGCCCAGATGATCCACAACAGCTGTTACCACTCTCGTCCGAGTGGTTGTTGGATTGCGCTACAACAAGGCACTTGTCGCGCAACATCACCCTTGCACGTATGTACACCGTGCTTGTTATCGCGCCTTAATGAGTTTTAAGGCGCAATGCAGTGATCGTATAGACAAGGCCTCAGAAGACATCACAAGGGAGCACTGGATTTGGCAGACACCTCTGCAGTGAGACTACAGACAGCTTGCCCTGGCTCTGTGTCAGCTCTAGGGATGCAGATATCTGGCCCCAGGTCACTGACCCTTGCTGGTTTACCCTCAAATATTTACCTGCCTCTGAAATGGCTCAGAAGTCACAGAGATTTCAGCACCAACAGGCAAACAGGGCCGTTCGGGGCTGATGAATCAGGGGGGTGGGGTGAGAGGCCCCTGCACAAAGGAAAAGTGATTCAGGAAGGGGGTGAGTGTCAGGCCTGGGGCCCATATCCCTTGGATTGGCAACTATGGAAGGTCCAGGTCTCTGTCTTGGGCCAGGTCTGGCATCACTGGGACCAATTCTGCCCTCAGTTACAGCAGTGCCAAGACAGCCCTCAGCCAGCAAATCCCCATGTGGTCTGAACACAACTGCGGGGCATCTAGCTCCTTCTCCTCCCTGCTTCCTAGGGCCCTCTGAGGCAGGCTGCACCCCAACTCTGTATTTGTTAATGCAATGCATCTCTTGTCAGATGTTTGTGGTGTGCTCGTGAAACATTGAACATTACTGATGTGGTGACAGGTTTGATGCGATGTCGTATGTTCAGTTCTGAGGCTCTGCTATGGAATATTCCCAAATATGTGCCTCATGGCTTGAAGGAGATTCATTCAAAACCCTCCAAGAGCAGAGAGGTAGTTCAGGCTGCACTAAGGCATGCATAAAACAACCAGCTCTTCCAGGACTAGCCTCAGCATTACTAAGGGAATCCTCACTGACTCAAGTGGAGGGGGCCATACATGAACACTGTTCATCACCTGGCCCTGGAGAGGCGGGCGAAAGTACATGTAAAAACGAAAGGTATTTGGCAATCTCTCTCTGTCTCTTCTACTCCATCTATAAATATCAAGTAACTGAAGCAATGACCAGAGGGGAGGCCCTGATGTCTAGTTGGCAACCAGTAACAAGTGAAGTGCCCCAGGGGTCAGTCCTGGGGCCAGTTTTGTTTAACATCTTCATTAATGATCTAGCTGATGAGATAGATTGCACACCAACTAAGTCTGTGGATGACATCGAGCTGGGGGGATTGGTAGATATGCTGGACGGTAAAGATAGGATTGAGGGAGACCTAGACAAATTGGAACATTGGGCCAAAAGAAATCTCATGAGGTTCAGCAAGGACGAGTGCAAACTCCTGCACTTAGGACGGAAAAATCCCATGCACTGCTACAGGCTGGGGACCGATCGGCGAGGTAGCAGCACTGTACAAAAGGACCTGGGGGTTATGGTGGACGAGAAGCTGGATAAGAGCCAACAATGTGCTTTTGTTACCAAAAAGGCCAATGGCATATTGGACTACATCAGTAGGAGTGTTGCCAGCAGATCGAGGGATGTGATTATTCCCCTCTATTCGGCACTGGTGAGGCCGCATCTGGAATACTGTGTCCAGTTTTGGGGTCTCCACTACAGGAAGGATGTGGACAAATTAGAAAGAGTCCAGCAGAGGGCAACGAAAATGATTAAGGGGCTGGGGCACATGACTTATGAGGAGAGACTGAAGGAACTAGGCTTATTTAGTCTACAGAAGAGAAGACTGAGGGGGAATTTGATAGCAACCTTGAACTACTTGAAGGGGTGCTCCAAACAGGAGGGAGCTAGGCTGTTCTCAGTAGTAACAGAGGACAAAATAAGGAGCAATGGTTTCAAATTACAGCTGCGGAGGTCGAGGTTGGATATTAGGAAAAACGTTCTCACTAGAAAGGTGGTGAAGCAGTGGAATGGGTTGCCTAAGGAGGTGGTGGTATCTCCGTCTTTGGAGATATTTAAGGTCCAGTTAGACAAAACCCAGGCTGTGATGATTTAGTGGGAGTGGTCCTGCTTTTAGCAGGGGGTTGGACAAGATGATCTCATGAGGTCCCTTCCAGCCCTAAGATTCAAGTTCATTTTGATTGGAAAGAACTGCACACAGCATAGAGAAGGCCAGAGATGATAAAAGGCAGCAGCCCTGATTCCATCTTGCCTTCAGGCTACAGCCAACGCCCATCTCTGCAACTATTCCTCTGCGACTGGACAAAGGACTGAGACCCACCCAGGTGCTGGGTGTTTATCAGAGGAAAAAGCCTGCAAACTGCTTTACATGAACTTTAAATCATTTTTCTCACATTACATCAAGTGAATTGACCTCCCCCTCCTCTATGTGCTGTTCCCCAGTGTTTTGAATCCTAACACCTATTTTGATTTGCTGTTACAGCCTGACCTGATGCTATGTCATACACTCCCCTGCATTTAATTTCCTCCCACTCTGTAACTTTCCTATCTTCAAAGCGTCTGACGAAGTGGGATTTTCTCCCACGAAAGCTCATGCGATTAATAAATCTGTTAGTCTTTAAAAGTGCCACAAGACTCTGTTGTCTTTCTACAATAGACTAACACGGCTACGCCTTTGGAATTTAAATCATTTGTATGTATGTGATTCACTTTGACCCTTTAACATCTCGTATTTTGCTTCTTTTCTTGTGACTGATAGGGATACTGGGTTAAATACCACCCATCAGTGTTTGGGGAGTTTGGTTCCCAGTTTTGCAGCTTGCCCTGATTTTTGCACGTCCAGGAGGTTATCCCAGGAGGCCCCAGTCACAGTGTGTACGCTAGGATTGTTTTGCCAACAAGTCACCTTTTATCAGCAAAACTTTCCAGAGTGTACAAGACCTAAAGCACTGCATATGGTTCAGTGTGTATAGAGATTTTGTTTAGTGTGACCAAGCTGGTACGTATCAATCTCTTTGATAAATGGACGAACTGATCGTGAGCTTGCTTTGTTCAGTAGACAGCATTGCACACTGTGGTTATGTCTACACTTGTTAATTTAAGTCGACTTAGCATGTCCACACTCAAAAATTATGTCGACTTAAAGAGGACCCTGCCAAATCGACTTAGACCGTGCACACTGGACGCCTAAGTCGACCTGTAGGGGCTAGGTGGACCTGGGACAGGTTTACGGAGGCAGGGGGGAGTACCCCTTGCCAAGTGCCAGGGGGCTCAGCATTTGCCCCATTGTACTTGGGTACAATGGGGCTGAGCAGGACAGGGACACTGGCAGGGCATAGAAGCAGGGTGGTCAGGGCTCTGTCCTGCCCTGTGGGGGGGGGGGCACGCCAGGCTCTGTCTATGCCAGCCACCCTGGCAGGGAGGGCAGTGGGGGAGCCCTGAAGCCCTTTAAGTCGATTTAAAGTCGATTTAGGGCTAATCTGCGCCTACACTGGCTGAAGTCAACTTAATAAAGTCGACTTCAGCGTTAGTTCAAATTAAAACGAGGTGTTATTAATTCAAACTAACTTTTCCTTAATTTGATTTAAGGAGCAGCTTAAATCGAATTAAGGAAAATGTAGTGTAGATGCAGATTAAATTAAGTCGATTTAAGCAACCTTAAGTCGACTTAATTTGTAAGTGTAGACATACCCTGCGAGAGGGAAGTTCCCAGGGTTGCTCCTGGGACTGGGCGTGTTTGCTGGGGCCATTCTATTACATAATCCCATGAGTGGCCGGCCAGGACGTCTCACTCACTGAGTTGAGGGCAGCTTGTGTGCAAGAGGTCGTGTAGGGGGTAACCCAGGAGTCAGGGTTCACAGAATACAGCAAGGGCAAGACGGGCTCCAGGAATGAGAGACTGGAGTAACCCAGCAATAAACCAGTCCAGATTGCAGAGAGGAACATCACACCCTCTCCCAGAGGCTGTTCCCTTTCAACCTTTCCAGCAACAGCACAAAGAGAAAAGAGCCCAATGGCAGGTGAGCGGGGCCTGAAGCTGCTAACAGAGCTGACAGAGACACACAATTAGTTAGGATGGTGGGAGGGACTCGCCTGCACCCAGGATGGGGTCTGGCAGCATCTTACGGACCAGGCTCCACAGTGAAATGCAGCCATGACACTGTCCAGGGAGCAGCTTCAAAGAGCAGGAGGATGGGAAATAACCTGAAGGGACATGACATGACTTGGGGAATAACCAGGAAACAATTTTCAGCTCAGAAAATGAAGCTAATTGGGCAGGGGCAAGAGGACGGGAAACAGCCATTTCCAGCCACTTTTGAATGCTGTCCCCTGACACATCTCCCATCTGTCAGGGATTTCTTTGAACAACACCATGTGCCTAGCTGTATCGCAGCCTTCACCTCCTCCTCTGTGGGCAGCCCTGCCTTCGACCCCCAGTTCTGTAAGACTCCTACCTAAAGAGAGATCCCATAGGAGGGGCTAGAGTACATGGCTGCATCTCCACGAGCCTCCCCTCCATGTACAGACTGAAGAGACTCCAGGAAAACATGGGAGACCAATTACTAAACCACAGTCCTCCACACATGGTTTAACGTACACCTCTGGGGTGTTACTCATCAGAGGGTATGGTTGGACGAGGGTTCTTTTGGCCATAGGAATACTAGCCCTATTTTTATCCTTCGGTGACTGAGTGGAGGCCCTTGTAGTTACATCAGAGGTCAGGAGAGAAATAGTGGAAATGAGAGGGGGACAAAGGAGATTAATAGTGACAGGGGAAATATTAAAGAAATCGGGAGAGTTATGAATAAAAAGTATTTATTTTTGATTACCATGCTTACAATGAGTCTTAAGTGCTCTTTGCAAGATATTAATTTAAGCAAGTTTTAATAAAGGTATTAATTCAATAATCATATGATTGTAAAGGTGCACTGTTTTACTATTATGCTGCAGCAGGTCTTAAAGACAAAAGTAAATGCGCATTGAAGGTTTAATTGCTAAAGCTATCCTTATTTCACTGCTATTGCCCCTACCTTTAAAGGGGATTGCAGTCTAACCTACCTGTACTCTCAGGCTGGGGTGCTAAACTACTTGGTCCCTAATCTTATACCTATCCCCCCATACTCTTGGGGACCAGGGTGCTAAACTACTTCAGTTACTGTTTCATATACCTGTAGCTACTTTTGAACCAGCCTTCACCGAGGTCTGTTGCAGTTTCTTAATACTCACCGAACACTTACCGACGTGTCAGCTCCATCACTCACAGGGAATGGGTCCTGACCTTTCTCTGGCGGCCTCGTACCGACGTGTCAGTTCCTCATTCACGGGGAATGGGTCCTGACCTTTCCCTGGCAACGGATAGAGGCCACTTGCTATCGAAGCCGGAGCTTCAAGGCATCTTGCCTCTACCGTGCCCTACCGCCCGTTTTGCAGACTTTGGGGATGGTATTTTATGGGGTCTTAGCCCCCTCGTACCCCTCCTGCTTTTGTCCTTGTGGTTTTTCTTTTGCACCACTGTGCTGGGAACTCACGAGCTAATACTGCAGGGGGCTCACAAGTTTCCCAGCAGCCTGGTTGCAAAATACTCCGAGTCAGTTCTCGTCAAGGAAAAAGAGAAGTCCAGGCTGAGCTGAACAGTAAATGATTACAAATTTGTCTTTGGGAAGCAGCTTTTGCAGAGAAGTTGCTGCAAGACGATTAAATTTAAAAATAATTTCAATTAATTTTTTCAGAGTAACGCCTGAGTTCTTGGCATAGGTCCAGGTGAGTTATTATGTTTAGACCTTTGAAGATTGGTTCAGACTTGGGCCTATACTTACAATAAACTATACTATTACTAATAAGCACACAAAGACCCCTTATCTAAACCCACTTTCTACAAGTCCATGCAGAGGATTCCCAAAATTAAGGGAAACATGGCTAATGAGACCTGTGCCTACGGGACTGCACAAGAACCCACTGCGCCATCTCCCTTTGATCTGCTTGGCCATTTTCAGCAGTGACTCCAGGGCCCAGGTCCTGTGGAGCCATGTTGCTGAGCCAGCCCTGGGTCTGACATGCTCACAACTGAATTCAGACTCCAGGATTCCCACACAGAGCTTCCCACACTGCTTAGGGTGTCCTCTGTCTGCTGAGCAGCTGGCAATGACCCCTTTGTACAGTGTCTCTGGTGCTTTTAACCTTCAGCACAGGCTGCTGCTACGTGAGCCACAGCATTAGGTTAGGCTGCAGCAAGAGGAGGTTGTTATCTTAGCTGGATGCTGGGCTCCTTGGCTCAGTGTGGAGACTGGGGCAGCTCTCCTGCTCCATGTGACCCCCAGAGGTGGGAGGAGTCACAGGGGCGATGTTGTGTGTCCAGTGAGGAAAGCCGACTGTCTTTGCTAGACCAGCTCCCACTTGTTCCTGGGACAGGAGCTGGCACTGCTGCTCTGGTGGCGGCAGGATGAGCCTGGGACCAGGGAGCTGTTGAGGTTAGTGATATTCTGGCAGGAAGCAAGTGCCAGAGGAGAAATGGGGCTTGTTCTCAACAGTTTATATCAGCGGTTTTCACACTGCGTCCACAGCCCCAATGGTTTTCAGCCTCTGCCTAAGATTTCCAAAATGTCTGTACCTCTGTTCCAAATACATTAGGGGTTCGCAAATGAAAAAAGGTTGAAAACCAGGGGTTTACATCTAAGCAGTATCTGAATGGAATCTGATGGGACAAAGAAAAGCCAGTTCACCTGCCCAAGGGCTGAAGATCCAAGGCTTCCTGCAAACATTGGAGGTGTGAGAGTGTCTCAGAGAAAGGATTGGAAGACTATTTTATTATGGAAAGGGTCAGACAAGGGCTGCTACTAGATCCCGGTATAAACCTGACCAACACCAGTAATTAAATACTACCAGCTCTGTCAGTGGGACATTGTGGGTACAGAAGCCAGGTGCAGTCACACAAAGAGTAAAGCCTTTTTTGTGTCTGCCCCCTTTGCTGTACACAGGACAACACTTTCTTTAAATACAAGAACTCATCCTACTTCCCAAACACTAAAGTACAGTTCTCCTGCCTGATTCTGGTTTAGCCTCAATCAATTCCTAAGTGGTTGAACCTAAACTAAACTAATGTTGCTTCCAATCAAAATAAATGCATCCACACCGTGATTTTCACTGGTTTAAGAAAATTGGTTTATAAACTAATTTCAGTTCAGTTGGTTCCATTTTCATGTGAATGTGTGTAATGAGGGAAGCTCTGCCAGCTGGGCTGGAATGCGGGGGTCTGTTGCTGATGCAGCCCTGCCCAGGGTTTAAAGCCAAAGCACATGTAACCCATATGCCTTTAAAAAAAAAGGCTATCTCTTTAAGAGACCTACTGAGGGTGGGTTACTGTTGCTGGGCAGATTAGCGACCCACAACTAGAAACTTCTGGAAGCAGGCAGTGGTAGCATTTTTGAGCATGCGCCACAGGATGCCCTGCTGGTGTGATGTGTTGTGGTCAGTGAGAACACATGAGAGTAGCAGTCTGTGCAGACAGCAGGCTGGAGCTGCTTTGAGAAGAGCCCATGTGCTCAGTTTTCAGGAAAGAAGCTGAGCCAGGAGTGAACAAGATGTTTTTTCCCTCTAAAGGAGTCATCTGCAACCTATTTTGCAGACATGCATATGGGACTGAGGGCTGGTTGCAAAGGAAAAAAAAAGCCTGCATGGAACTCTACAGAAGATTCCTGCAAAGAAAGAAGAGGAGGACAGCTATTTCTTGCCACTCAAGCCTCTACATTCGAACAAAGACTGTAGCTGAGAGTCGGGTGAACTCCACCTGGACTTTAGGACTTTTGGGTATCTTTCATGCGGGGGTTTCTGTAGGGATTGTTCTTGGTTAATTGTATTTTGTTTTCTTAGGATAAGGTTCATTTAGTTAGTAGTTAATAAAGTTCATTGTTATGTTCGTTTTTAGTAGTATTTTAATGTGGGAGGGTAACTCTGAGCAAGCTTCGCCGTGAGTCCTGTACAGACTGGATCCTGGGTCTCCAGCTGCTTTCTCTACAGGGATTGGGATGTATTTCTGTGAAGCACTGGAGAAGGGCAATTGAATTAATTTTAGCCCACCCGAAGGTTACACACACATCAGTGATCATAGTAGCTGGGGAGGGGGCCAGAGCCATACTCCCAGGATCTGGCTGCTCTAAGGATCACAAGATTCATGCAAGGAGCAGCAGAAAAAAAGGCCCAATGTGAGAAAATGGCCTCATAAAGATGTGCGGTTTTTGTTTTACATTGAACCAGATCTGATGTGCCATTCCAGGCAGGAAGCAAACCTAAAAGGTCCCCACTGCAGCCCCTGGACCCCACGTGCGACAGGCATCTGGAATCAGACTGGCTGGTTTGGAGGTGGGAGATCGAATGGCAGGTGGGATGTTTCCAGAGAGAACTGGGATGCGTTGCCTGAAGAAGGTGCTAAGAGTCCATGTCTTGACCATGTGCTGCAGCCTCCTTGCAACCGAGGGATAGGGGGTAGGACAGTTGTTATGGGGAGGAGCAGCAGCTGAGAAAAGGCTTGGCCATGCCACCCAGATCCTGGGGTGACTGGCTGCTGGTGTGGTGCTCTTGGGATGTGGGGGGAGGGGCTGCCCAGCAAGGCCAGGGGCTTCAGTGCGAATTTCCCATCGTTCCAGCATGTAGGGCTTTAAACAAACACAAACATACACTAAGACAGGGATCAAAATCCCCCCTCCACCCATCAGACTCCTGTAGACATGTCCGCCAGAATTCTCCTGACCCCCACAAAGACTCCTCAAACGCACCATGCAGCCCTCAAGACAGATTCCTTGTGCCCCACATTGACCCTTCCCACAAGA
>ML685990.1:0-50068 GCA_007922175.1 Pelusios castaneus
TTCACACGGCAGTGCGAAAAGTGGCGTGGGGGGGAGGGAGTGAAACACACTCAGCCCCTTGTGTTTAGTGGTGTCTCATCTGTTGGGCTTGAAGGCTGGGCTCGGGCAGTGCGGTGAGTTTGGGAATCCCACTTTCCTTCTTCAGTGATGGTTCTCCCTTAAGATCCCACTGGGTGTTAGTGTAAAACTGGGCTTTGGGAACACGATCCTAAAACTAGACACTGACCGGGCTACAATGAGCAGGGTGGTTTGGACTCAGGTGTGATCTCTGCCAACATCAGTTTCCTGGGATTTCTTTCTGCATAGAAAAGGCCAAGATCCCTGAAAGCGAACAACGTAGGTAGCTATTACTGTAAGTGGAGAAAAGCCTGCACGTGCCCTGGGAAAGGGGGTTGTAGGGCTGAGCCCAGAAATGTTCCCCCAGGGTTTTGGGAAAGGTGGTGAGAAGGCAAAGTTTTGCTGGATACAGTTTCTTTTTCTTGCACATGAGACTTAAGAGATGTTAGATCACACAGTTTCATGTTCCTTACTGAGGAATTGGAAACCGGAAGCACTTTGTTCCATGCAAATCTGTCATACTCTGAAAGCCAAGTGTTGCTTCCCTGCATTTAATTTCCTCCCATTCTGTAAGTTCTTCAAAGCGTCTGACAAAGTAGGATTTTCTCCCACAAAAGCTCGTGCAATAAATACATTTTTTGAGTCTTTAAAAGTGCCAGAGGACTCCTTGTCTGTCTTCCTGGGACTGATTCCCTCAGGAAGCAGAAAAGCTGTTTGCTTTTCATACTGGGAAGAGGGGGTGTCACCTTCAGATTCACCCAGTTGGTTCCATGTAATGTTTTAAGGGAAACTTATTGTTTTTATTGTTTCAGGAACACGATGGCCACAAAGAGAAGCTGTCTGGATCTTGATGAGATGACAAACTATTCTGAGGTGGTTGTGAACATTGGGAAAGTGACTTTTGGTGAGAAAGCCAGGAATAACATGAAAGACAGCAATTTGAGAAAGGAACAAGTTCGTAACCTTTCCCAAGCAGCATGTGCGCTGTTGAACTCAGGAGGAGGCGTGATAAAGGCAGAGATTGAAAATACGGACTACAGTTACAAAGAGCATGGGATTGGACAAGATATAGAAAAATCCCTTTTGGAACTTATTCCATCTAGAATGTTTCAAAAATATTTTGACTGTATGAGGGAAAAGAGTTACTTTTTCATTTTTGTTAAATCATGGAGTAGTGAGGTTTCAACTTCATCACGGATTTGCAGCCTAACAACAGGCTTGTTCCGGAGATCTGTCACACGTACTGACAGTATGAGCCCTAATGATGCAGCACAATTTCTCAAAGAGAAAGAAAGTATTGCCAAGAAACCACATGATGAGGAGACAGGCCCAAGAGCTAAGAAACCTTTACTAGATGATGTTCAGCAGGAACAAAACATGAATAGCTCTGCTAAAGGACTTTATGATACAGATTTTCTCTTACTTGGTGAAAAACTAAATTTCACTGAGTCAACACATGTTGAATTTAAGCAGTTTGCAGAAAAGAACATTGTGAAACGCACTAAGGAGATGCTGCCAAATTACATCTCTGCCTTTGCAAACACAGAAGGAGGATTTCTCTTTATTGGAGTGGACGACAATGGGACGGTGGTTGGAGTTCAGAAGGACAAAGTAAACACCAAGGAATTAGAAGAAGTAATAGAAGACGTTAAGAACAAATTACCCATTTCACATTTCTGCAGTTCTCAGCCGGACCTGAAATTAGAATATAAAATGCTGAAGGTGTATGCGGAAGATCAAAACTTGCATGGTTATGTCTGTGCCATGAATATCCAGCCATTTTGTTGTGTCGTGTTTTCAGCTACTCCAGACTCCTGGACTGTGAAAGATCAGAAGATCATGAGGATGACAGTCCAAGAATGGGTAGATCTGATGGTGGCGACTGACCCAGGTCCACATGGAATAAAATAAAAATTTGTAGCTTGTTTTTCCATTTTAGCTCTAACTTCAGTATCTTTAGCATGGCAATGTCATTGGTAACTTGATAAGTGGTCTTACGTCACTGGTTGTTACCCCAGACTCTCGCCAAGTTATAGGGACAGCTGTCTGGAATTATTACCTGCTGTTACAGTTAGCAGTGTCAAACAGCACTTGCCCTACAATCTGTCTTTTTGGTTTATGCTGCACCAGATCACCAGCCAGCACCAACTCCTACAAAATCCTGAGCATGAACTTGGACAATACAAGCCAAGCTTGCGGATGCTCCCATTTTTAATCTAATCTTAAATAGTGGAAACCTTTGACCTCCAACTTTGCATTCAGCAGCATGAACCAAAAACTGAGGATACTTTTCCTAGGAAAATCCAAGAGATAATTGCAAATGAAAACAGGACCGAGATCCAATAACATGGTCCTGATTTCTGCCTCATCCTTCACTCCTGTCTCCCCTTGACAATTGCCATGGGAATGGAGGGACCCAATTCTTTGCAACCCAAATCCTATCACATGCCCCTCGTTTGTAGCAATAATGTTCTACCCTCTCAGCCACCGGAAGGGGGACACACTGCAGCTGTGGAGGGGTTCCCAAATGAGCATCTCCAGTTAAATTAATTAACCTCGTCTCATTTTAAGTTTCCCCAGCGTGCACAAGCTGTACCAGTCATCTTACAATGGAAAAACAAATCAATTCTGTGCATACAGAGTAGAACTCCTTACAGTGGTGTGGGGGGTGAAACAGTGTATTAATATAAGCTTTAATTTATTTTTCTAGAGATTTCAAATTTGTGTGAAACTTTGACTGAGCTGAGCGTATCATGTAAACCCCCACTCACCAAAGCAGTGTTTTCCAACAAAGACCTCACATGTGTGCGGGACCTGCAAAAATCTCTATTTCCAGGTATGCTTTTTAGTTGAAGGCTGGTTTGTAAATTTTGACATGGTGATTGATGGTTTTTGTTTAGCACACGTGTTAAAATGTATTGGCAAATTACTTACTCCCTGTTTTGCCTCACATAGTCCTCGTACGTGTTTGAAAACTAAATTAAAACCAGAGCAGCTGCTATGTCTTCATACTGACCTCTCTGAGTCCTTGTCTCTTGGGGCAATGCACTCCCAGGCTTGCTAAACACATGATCATAGAAGTGTAGGACTGGAAGGGATCTCTAGAGCCCATGTAGTCCTGTCCTCAGCTCTCAAGGCAAGAAAAGTGACTTCAAATGACCCTATTTGATGGTTAATTCTTATTTCACTGTTTTTCACTGAAGAAAGCTGCGTGCACCATAGCATTACTGTATGTTAAATGAGTGTCCTGGTATGTGTGTCTATGTTCTTCCATTGAAGTGTGAATTTGCTGAAGTTTCGTGGAGGGATTTTCAAAAGCATACAAGATTGGCCTGTGCCATCATAAAATTCAGCGGTAAAATTGCTATTCAATTCAAGGAGAGTAGCATTAAACGAAGTCTGAGTGATCTTGAAAATCGTAATATATACTGCTTTGGATTTGCTGGATTTCCATAAAATACAACTTGTGTGAAATTCTGCCTCAGCTGGCCAAAGTAGGATTTCTTTTCAAATATAGTCAGTATTTGTTACAAATTAGATCCTTTTCTGGAAATGAATCCTTTTCCGATTTCTGTGAATGGTCACCAGACTGATTCTGTCCTCCAAATGGGTAACACTGGCTTGTCTGTGAACCCTTCATGTTAACTATTTATTCTTTGTTGTTCCTGGGGTATAATTTGTCCCATGTTAACAATTTTTGCTCTGAGATTGGATGATCAAAACATTTTAAAGAATAGGGAATAACCAATAATAATTAGCGGCCTGCTGTTACAAATTGATGGATCAACCATTTGTCTCAACTCTGGAGAGTAAAGTAGTTTTCTGAATAGTCACATCAGTGTCTGGATTTCAGGGTTTGTAATACTCCATTCAGTAGTACTCCATTCAGTGGTACTAACTTGCTATATATTATCAACCATAAATTTGGTTGGAATAACTTGTAAAATCACCTTGAAGTGTTTGTTGTTTCCCCCCCCCCCCCTCATTCTCTCCCATTCTAGTAAACGATAACGGGATAACATACAAACCGGACAACCTCAGCAAAGAGCTGTTCTCGGAGCATCCAGGGCTGGAGGATTTAATAGAAAAGCAAATAGAAGAGCTGCAGTGTTCTCAGGGATTACTGATATTCGAAAGAAGCTGGGCTGTTTCTATTGGATTGTCAGCGAACGAGCATGTTGTCTGTGATGCTCTTTTAATAGCCGCAGACAGATCCCCAACACTGTACACAGTCACAGAGAATTGTTCTGAGGCTATTTTTGGCTATTCAAGAAGCGTTGCTCGTATGTTGAAGCAGAAACTGGTAAACGATGGGGGATACACTCAGAAACTGTGCGTGATTCCCCAGCTCCTACATTATGGACCCAACAGGCAGCCAAATAATGACTTGTGTGTACAGGTCAGGTATCCCCATCCCTACGTCCTCTTGCGGAGTGACATGTCAGACTTACTTCACTCACTTGTAATAATCTTGTTGAGTTTTAGATCCTTCCTCAGTGACCAGCTTGGCTGCGAATTTTTCAACCTCCTCACCCTTCGACAATATGAGATACTAAGAACGAATCTTGACAAATCCAAGAAGCTGTTTATCTACGGCCTGCCAGGAACAGGAAAAACAATTGTGGCCCTGAATATCATAGAGAGGATAAAGAATGAGTTTTGCTGCAAATCTGAGGAGATTCTGTACATTTGTGAGAACCAGCCTCTGAAAGCAATGGTGGCGTGAGTATTTTTAGTTTATTCACAAAACTGATTTGTCTGAACCTACTCAGAGCTTAATTATTTAACAGCACAGTGATAAAAATAACTGCATCCTCCCAGTGCTACCATGAGTGGTCTATTATCAGTTGGAAGTTTTCCGCTGCTGAGATGATGCCAGAGGTGAGACAATATGGCCAGGTGTTATGGCATTTGGAAGGCCGTTCTTGGCAAATCGTTGTAAAACATTTCGGGTCAGATTCGCTCCTTGACTGGGATGTGAGAATTGCACCTCTGAGGGGCCAGCTGGCCCCCTGCACCCAAGGGGGATTCACCTGTGGGGAGGGCAAGCAGGGTTGTGTTGAGGTCCTTGTTGGTCAGCTTTGGTTCTTCCTCAGATTTTTACCTTCAGCATTTCCTCTATCCTTTTCCCTCCCTTGGTTCTAATGTCTCTCCCATCTCTGTTTTCTCTGCCAGTGTCTTCACCCAGAGCTCTTTCATTCTTCCACACTCTACCATGTCTTCTAGTCCTTCTGCCCAACCCTCCTCCTCAGTTCTTCCTCTCGCCTGTATTTATCAGTCCTTTGGTCCAATCTCTCTTCCCCAGCATTGTTGTCTTGTCCCACCCAACAAAACTATTCCCCCATCCCAAACCTGTCTCTGCTGTCCACACATTCTCACCTGCTGCTTTTGTTCAGGGTGAGGAGGTCACTAGCGAATCAGCTTTCTGCTCTTCCACAGAGCAGCCTTCACTGGACTGGACATGACATTTTGTTTAATAGTTTAGTCACCTGGATTCATTTACCCTAGGAGTCCAGAGTGAGTCCCTCCCCTTCCCCTACTAATGGCCAACTAAGTGGTTTTCACGCTTCAGACCCTTGGGAGTCCAGTTAAGCAGCTTCCCAGCTAACATGTGCACACCGACCCACACCGAATACTTAAATCATGTATATACTACCTGATTACAATGGCCCTGTTCGTATTTATGCTAAGGCTAGAACTGTGTAAAGGGATCTGAATGTGAGAAGAAGATCCATATACATATGTTGATCAGTGTTGTTTGTTTGTAATATGTAGCAATTTTTACATATCAACAGTCATTTTTGGAGTAACAGAACACATATACAAATCACCTTAACTGGCTGTTTCTACTCCTGTTTGTTTTTCCTGTAATGTTCTTATTTTGTAGTGTCTATATCTATAATAATATTAATGACCGGAATAGCAAACTATAAATTAACAAATTTTTGTGTGAAACTACATAACATGGCATCGTTCAGACAATCTGCAAGAACTGCCATCCAACAGCTATAAAGTTGGGGCATCTTTCTACTTACGGTTTTATAATATTTTAACATACCTCCATTGCTGTTATATCAGATACGTGCACTTCTTGGGTGGTGAAAAGCTCTCACATTATGTAACACTTCTGAGGTGTGTAGTTTCTGATGTAACTGGGTACTGTAAGGATATACTTAATTGGTTGATGTGTATTGTCCTTTCTAAATAACCAGAAATCAAATCTTAAAAGCAAAAAGTTTACACGCTTCTTCCTACCCAGAAAAAGGTGATTTGATTCACTCTTCACTTTTCTAAATTGGATCAGCTTCACAAGCGAATAGAAAACAAACTAATCATGGCAAATGTCATCTTTTATTTTGTAGAAAGAGAGACGTTTGCCAGTCTGTGACCCGAGTTGCTTTCTTAAAGGGGAATTATCCATCAGTGAAGCACATAGTAATTGATGAGGCCCAGAATTTCCGCACAGAGGATGGTGATTGGTATGCCAAAGTCCAGTGCATCACCCAAGGGAATGGTCATTGCAAACCTGGTGTTCTCTGGATCTTCTTGGACTATTTACAAACAAGTCACCCATTTCCATGTGGTCTTCCAGATCCATCCGCACAAGAACCTCAGGAATGGCTAACCACAGTGGTCCGGAATGCCACCCAGATATACAGTGCCATGCGAGCAGAGATGGAAAATATCATAGAATGTCCACAAATTGAAATTCCTTGTGATCAGTTAAAAAAACTGCTCATTGAAGCTAAATGTGGCCACTCTCTGCGAGGTGTTTATAGGGTAAAAGAAAACATGAAGAAGGATGACATCGCAACATATGTCGTTGACAACTGTTTCCAATATTTCCAACTGGGATACTCTGGAAAAGACATTGCTATTCTGTGCAACACGCAGAACGAGAAGAGGCGGTGGTATGGCATACTACTGTCCAAAATGAGAGAGAAAATGAGAAAATTCAGGCAGAAAGTATATTTCACAACAGCAGACTTTGTGAGGGGAAATCGTATTGTTCTCGACAGCATACGCCGCTTTTCTGGCTTGGAAAGAACCATTGTGTTTGGGATCAATCCAGTCCCTATGCAGAAGGAGATTTCTGACAATCTTAAACTCTGTGTGGCCTCCAGAGCTAATTTACATCTTCACTTGTTGTATGAAATGTAATACTTGAAAATGGCTTGGTGGTTCACTCTGGATTATTTAATAACCCGTGTAGGATTTTCCTGAGGTTCCAGCTGTACACAGACATAGATAATTATGTTGTTTTTCACTCAATATTCAGAAGTAAATACAACTGACCTTGATCCAGGAGACCTGGCAGGTCCTAAAAAGCCAGTCCCTAATATAAACCCAAGTACCTAGATGGGATACAATGAGAATGGATCACTTGATCCTAATCAATCCTCCCTCCACTGTGGGCCTCACAAGCAGAAGGCATTAGGCTTTCCTAACCAGAGGGGGGGGAGTTCCTAGTGCTACGGCCCAACTCAGCACTGATTCACCATCTAAGACGTGAGACAGTTTTTCAAGAGTGGCCTCTTAGTTTGCGCGCTCTGCTTTTCATGTTCCCAAGACACCAGAGCGGAATCCGAGAGCAACTTAGGTGCTTGAATTCTAGATTGAGGTACTTAAGTCCCCATGCACAGCCCTGCCACAATCCACAAAATCCCAGCATGGTGGCAACCTCAAATGTAGGTGCTTTAAATTCACTCAGGCCCTAACTTTCCATTGTGAAAATTCTCTAGCTACCTTAGTTTTAGACTCTGGGGTATGCATACTCTTGCATCTTTGTAGGAACCCGGGCTCCTGGGTCTTCGAATTCCCAGAGCAATTCACAAACCAGGGGAAAGGCTGGCACTTGGCTGCCTAAATTCCGTGCAGGAGGAGATTGGTGGGTGTGGTTAGAGGCTGCTTACCGCATTGGTTCCCGTCCAAAAACTGGCAGACCCAGGAAAAGGCAGTAATGCTCAGCTCAACTTCTCATGTAGTGTGCTGCGTTTTGTTGATTACAGTCTAAGGCGCCTCTCGCTTCCCATTCATTGTACAGGGAGCCGAGGCGCCTGTCTTTGTGGATCGCAGTGTTTGTTAATGATTTTGCCAGGTACCTAAAAGTTAGATGTTGCCACACTGGGCATCAAAATACTTGCGTCCCTACGAGAACACCAGCTATAGTGATAAAATCATCTTTGGAAATCAGGCCCAGAATCTCTGAAGTTAGATGCCAGAGTAGACTGATTTGAATCACCAGTTTTTAATCATTACTTATATCAGCAAGTAGAAAACCTTGATTTAAATCACTGATTTTAATCTTTTTATGTTTCTATTTACATTATTTTTCCTACAGGCTGGTTTATTCTTACTGACTGCTCCAACCATTAAAATAAGTTGAATTGCAACACAAATAGTCTTCACACTAAATATAATGCTTGTTTTTGCTAATAGGATATCTGTACACATTTAAACTGTTATAGAGCTTAAACAAATGGTAAAAATGTATCTGAATAAATGTGTTAGAATGGTGGGGGCTTTTTACTTCTGATTTGTGTAAACCTGGAAATGCAAAATAACTCATTTATAAAATAAAGGAGGTATTAACTGTACTTAATGAATTGATGGAATTGTTTCTGGTCAGTCTGGGGCAGATTTTCAAAGTGCTAAAAATCTGGGGGGCAAGGGGGTGCTGATAGGCATTAAATACATCTTTTTAAAAATTAAACCCTCTTTAAAGTTCATTTCAATTTTAAAAATCCAAGACTGTGGAGAAGACGTGACAAGTGACATCTGAAGGTTCAGTATCCAGAAAGGCAACGAAAAAGAACCCCAATGACTTAAAAACCTGATTTCTTGATACCTGACCCATGGGTTTTGAATGCCTAGGGTTGACACTACTGCTTTCTGCCTTGTACCCTTATTCCTCCATCTATAAAATAGAAATAATATTTCTAACCTACCTCCCACAGGCATACTGAGGCTTCATTGAAATTTGTTGGGCCATCTTGGTATCCTCTAGGAAGCACAAGAAAAATCAACATTAATACTGCTGAGCAGCATTATAGTTCAAAGTCAATCACAGATGGGCACAGTTAATATTGAAGGTGGATTCATAAAGAGTTAATAAATGATGAACTGATGTCATAGACCAGTATGATGTGCATTAGATGGTTATGAAAGCGGAAGGTGGCAGAGAATTATATACCATGGCAGTTAACCCGCTGGACGCTACCACAGTTGATTGCTCATTTTTAATCTTTTCCCAGGGTTCCCTTAAATATAAAGCAGAAACATAAACATTATTATTCAGGGCAGACTGGGATGCGCAGCTACTCCACCCCCAAGGGAACGAGTCTACATGAATATTGCACTAGACAACAGAGAACCTAGACAGGTGACTTAGGCCTGGTCTATACTTATCAAAAAATTGGGTGACCATCCACAGGAGACATGCAAGCTATGGGCAAGCACTTGCGTATCTCTCCTCTGAAAAGAACTGGTTCTTCTCTTTTAACGTTTTAATGCAAGGTTGTCGGCTTTTGTGCCCTATTTCTGAGATCCACTGTTCTGTAGACCCAGTGGTAGGTTGATGGACATCACCACTCACAGAACGTAGAGAATCCAACACTGAAGTACCCACCCAGAGCAAAGCACAGAATTTATTAATGAAGAATACACCGTATATTCTCACACTAAATATTGGCATTCCAGTTATAGAAAAATCATGTTCAGAAAAAACTAACCCGACAGCTTTATGAATGTGACATGAGAAAATTCGGCCTCTGTTCACCTCTGTTCTTTTAACATTACTGGGAACTGTGGAATATAAAATCTGGTGATTTTTCACCAAAAATCGTCTACTTGGCACCTCTGTCTTGCCCTAAACTTTTGAGACTTCCTGAATCAGCAACACTTGATGGCAACGCACAGATTGATGCTTTTACAGTGGCCAGCAATGGAATCCTGACACTGGACATTGCAGCATTTAGGAATTACTCTTTTTTTTTTTTTATGCCCTGTGCTCAGTAAAGCCTAGGCAATTAAACTGGATTTCCTTCTGTGGATTCCATAGATTTCCAGGTCTTCCATGTGTCTTTTCCTTGGTGTCTCTCCACAGGCTGTCATTGCCATAGGTTCTCAGGCCTGGGAGAAAGGTTTGATCAGTCCGTAATCCATGCACTTCACGAGACACTCCCGAGCCACGTTAACGACGTGCTGTTTCTTGGCGTCGTCGGCTTGTTTACCGATGACGGTCAGGATCTCCAGAAGCTCGCTTGCCACCAGTTTCTTGGCCAGCTCTTGGTCTGCGCTGATTAGGTTGTAAGCAACCACCAGCCCACGGTGCTGCACTTCGAGTTTATCATGGAGGCACAGTCTCTGCAGGATTTCCAGCCACTGGGTTGTCTGCAAAGAAGGAAAAACTGAGTTAAAAAAAATTGGAAGTTGGCTATAGCAGAGGAAATCAGTGAAGGCCAAGGCTAGCTTGCCCCTACGCAGGGCACTCTCCAAGGGGAAAAGTGGCCATTTAGGATAAGGAGTCTGCAAATGGGTTTACTCCAGTGCATGAAAACATGTCTCAGCTTGTTGGGGAGTGTCAGGAATTGTCATCTGGGAGTCAGAACAGCCATTGTCTTGCATACCAAGCAGTAAGTTCCCTCCCACAATTTGTTTCTGGATATTTAGCACTTGAATGGTAAGGGCAGGGCAGCGCTGGCTGAGTGAAAGGCTGCTATCTACATCCAGATTGGCAATACGGACTGCCCCGGCCCAGTCTTTCGCCGGCCTGTAGCCACTGGTACTAAGAAGAGCAAAACAAAGCAATGGGAGTGTCCTTTAGGCTCGCGCCTGGCTGATGGTGGTGGTGCAGGCACTGGTTGATGTCCATCAGTCCTGATCATTGGACGGTTGAGGTTCTTTGGGCGGTGTCAGGCAGTCCTCTTCTTAGCGCTGTCATCAATACCAGGCAAAGCTACAGACTAACAGGCTGGTGAGGGGCAAGTTAGAAATTGTCTTGGCTGACATGGGGAGCTCCGTACCAGAGGTCTGGAAGCCTCAACTATATCCATTCTGGGACATGAGCTCTCTGCTGGTAGATTTCTGCTGCAATTGGCTCCTTTCTTTTATCATCTCCCTTTCCAGAGACACACACAGTGGCCTTTAAGTGAATCTCTGGAGCTGTCCTAGGGTTCTTTTCTTTTCCAGTGGAACCAGAGAGGTGTCCTGGGTGCCTGACTTCACCCTACAGGCTGGCATTTGGGTCCCACTCAGAGAAGGGTCTCATAGAAGGTTCCATGAGGAGTTACTTGAGTTTGTCCTCTCAGTTTCCCACATCTGCTCGCACATCCTATGCAGACCTTGCACCTTGACGGACTATGCGCCTCTCCCAGACAATGGAGACAGCAGAAGAGGCCCTTTACAGATCAGGGGGGGTTTAAAACCCAGGGTTGGGGCATATCTTTGAAAAAGAGAAAGGAAAGCCTCCAAGTAAGCGAAGAGGCCCTTGATAGGTGTGAGGTGGGACAGGGGAGGCAGAAATAATCTCAACCATGAAAGGATGAATGGCAGCTCCTGCATACAAACTGCATGCAGACAGGTAAGTAAATAACAATAAAATAAGCTAATAACCAAATCAACAAGCAATAACTTCTCAGGCAGAGGGCGGTTGAGACAGGACTGGAGTTGCAGTGGGCCCAGCCCGCCTTATATCAATCATAGGTGGTTTGGGACGGATTAGACTGTTATCAGTAAATGTTGATTTCACTGCACGCACACACGAAAAAATGTTTTCCATCAACAATCATCAAAATGGACAGCTAGGCAAAGAAAAACATTACTTGAGAACGTAAGCATTGGCCAACATCCTCTATCAAAATAGACATAGCAAATAGCCTTAAATCAATTGGTGTTTTAACGGTAAGAAATCTTTCGCTCTTTGAATCGCAACATCTACTCTCATTGAACAATTGTCAGACCTCCCCCACTTTGCTACAGCTGCAGACATTTAAAACAAAGATGGGGAAAAGTAATTAAACATCAGAATTATCCATGGAAATTATAAACAATTAAAAATGGAACCCAGCCAAGCCTAACCATAGACTTGGTACGTGAGAGGGGATAGGAGAGCAAGCAGAGACCCTGCTAACTCAAGTCTCCAATCAGAGATGCACAGGGACCCCTGAGGTGGAGAAAGCTGTTTTAGTCCTTGGAAACATTAGCTTAGGAAGAATCTGGAGCAGTGAATTTACTACCAGCTTTAGTAACTCATTCGTTTGACAGAAGTCACTAAATTAGACAGATTAAACATACATCATTTTATCCTCCAAAATATTTGGAACTTTTCCCTAGGATTCAACATAAATACCTAAGTCTGTTGGTACAGAAACTCTTTAAAACACAAAGGGGCCCTTTGGATCAGAATTTTACAACATACCCAGGTTGCCTTTGAGGTTTTTGTGGAGACGGTTAGGGTTTGGGCATCAGATTGTTCCTCTTACCACTTGGGTCATCTTATGGCAGAGTTTCTTCTGAGCTGCTGTCAGCATGGCCAGAGCTCCTGCAGCAGCGTTCTGGACCTTCACGTCATCTTCACCGCACAGTAACACAATCAGCTTGAGTCTGTCATTTCCATCGGCCACAAATCTCTCTTGAACCTGCCCAGAATCCAGTCCAAAAATGGGGGGTGAATTGTCAGGCTTAGGGAATTCATGTTGGAGCAGCCGTTTCACCAAATCTGATACAAATTCCCAACAGAACCCATTTTTAAAGTAGAATCTAGGAGTTGTTATATTACATCAGACCTGCGTGGCCCATTTAAGTCCAGACCCTCTCTGAAGCAGCACCAGATGTTTCAGAGCAAAGTGTAAGGAGTCCCCTAGTGGGAAGATGTGGAATACCCTGCTCCCAATAGGGTGACCAAACAGGAAATGTGAAAAATTGGGACCGGATGGGAGGTAATAGGCACCTAGATAAGAAAAAAGCCCTTACTATCGCCACTGTCCCTATAAAATCGGGACATCTGGTCACCCTAATTCCCCAACCAGAGTCAACTTAAAACCTAATAGTTAAGGCTTAAACCAGCCTCTGACACATGACGTTTTATATCCTTTTCAAAACATTTTTTTCGGCATTAGCTACTACAGCTCTAGATATTCTTGTAGCCCAGCCAGAGGGTCAATCTGTCTTAAATCCTTCTGAGTTCTTGGCCTCACCATTCTGTGGCAATGAGTTCCACAGTCTAATTACAAAGGGGTAGCCATGTTAGTCTATTGCAAAGAAACAAACAGAGTCCTGTGGCACTTTTAAAGACTAACAGATTTATTTATCGCATGTGCTTTCATGGGAGAAAATCCCACTTCGTCAGACGCTTTGAAGTTGGGAAACTTACTTACAGTCTAATTACATGCTGAGTGAATAAGTTTCAGACTTGAATTTGCCACCTGCCAGTTTCTCTCCCACGAAAGCTCATGCGATATAAATCTGTTAGTCTTGAAAAGTGCCACAGGACTCTGTTGTCTTTCTACAATAGACTAACACGGCTACCCCTTTGGAACTTGTTACTAGGAGAGAACAGCCACTCCCAATCTACTGGCTCTCTACCATTTGAAAGGCAGTGCATCAAGTCAACAGACAGCTGTGTTGCAATCATTACCTCTTTGTTGACAACCAGGTTGCACATGCACTCTGTAGCTGCCTGGCGGAGTTGGTCATGGTTCTCAAACATATAGTTCTCGATGTCTGGCAGGGCTTTCTCTTTGATTATCTTCAGCCTGAATTGAGGGGAGCAAAAAGAGATGATCATAACGTGTGCAACAGTGGGCTTGCCATGAAATATTAACCAGCAGGCAGAGACAAGTAAAGCCTTTAAAAACAAACTCGCTTTTCCTCTAATCTCTGTAACATTTTCTCACCAATCGCTGATTAAAGAACAGTGATTCAGACACGCTCCTTCCTTCTTATAACAAGTCCTTTTCAGGTCACTTCAAAGCCTGTGTTTTAGTGTAACGTCTTTATATTACTTTACTTAGCATCTTTTTAATCTTATCATTTTATAATCTTAACATCTTATCTGTTTTGAATTTCAATTGTATTTGTGTGAAAGATGCTCCATGATATCTAGGGGTGTAATTCAAGATCCTTTGGGCAGAGCTGGAGAAGTAATTACTGCAGCTGGTTATCAAAGACTATTCTGACGTTCTGCATGAGTTCAAATGGAAGGAATAAAATTTAACCATACATCTCTGCAACTGCTCATCTTCCCAATAAAATGAGCAAGCTAACGTAAAGACAAGTCTATATTTGAGCAACTGTTTGATTGATCAGGCACCGAGATACGGCATCCCCTTCAGAATGAGAGAATATTTCTATAGTCAGGGCTTCTTTTTTAAGGGTTTTTTTTTTTTTAAATCTATTTGAGTTTTATGTAGATGTCCAAATATGTATGGTTTCCAGGCTCTCTCTGATAATAGGAGCATTTTTCAGATTTTTTTCTTCAAAATTCATGACTAATTAGGACCTGCTTTAATTTTTATTATATGTACAAAAATGACTTGCATGTTAGTTTAAGCATTGTTTCCTTGTTATTGAATCCCTGATATAGCATTGATTGCACATGGTCACCAGGGCCCTTTGATGTAATACTGTTCCAAATGCTGGCCCTAGGGAACATTTACTCTACCAGCAGGGACCAATTAATGCGCAACACATTTAGTGTGCTTTCGAAATCAGATCCCTGTAGTCCTCATTAGTGCTCTGAGTTAGACAAGCCCCAGCCAGAGAGCAGGAACATCACTTCTCTAAAACAGACCGCGCTGGGAAGAAGGGCTTTTTTTTTTTTTTTTTTGGAGTGGGGGTATTTTAGTGGGTCTGTTAGCTAAAACCTAAAACCAGCAACCCTACATCCAATAGAACTTCTTTGTCCTTGAACCTTGCCAGTTGACCATGAATGTGCTTTCAGAATGGAGCATATGCTTGCCACATCTGTTTGCACAGATAGAAACCTGATCCGCAGATATCTTGGTTTCTTTTAAGGCCCTTTGTCTTTCAACCTGTTTTATTCCATGAAGCTACATTGTCTGCAAACACACGATTAACTAGTGCAGTAGAGACATGCTTGTGCTCCATGGTCCCTGGCTTTTCTTCAGTTTGACAAGTGGGAATCCATGTTTTTGCTGCACCTCCTACATCTTGCCTAATAATCTTACAGGAACAGCACAATTGAGGAGGAAAGAAGAAGGAAAAGTCTAAGTAAATTCAACCACAAAACCCAGTAGTTTGGGGTGGCATGGTGGTGATGAGACCAGCTGAGCGAACTGGGCCCACAAATTTATTTTAATTCTGAACTCAAGTGTGAGAAAGGTTAGAAAGTGTCAGAACCTGTAAAAATAAATGTTGACAAACAAACAAATTAGTTCAAACAAAAAGGCCTACTGGTATAATTCGAGGACTGTGTTAAGATCATGGCTGGTACGCAAGGAAAAAAGTGGGAGATTGGAAATAAACCATAATTAGTATGCTGAAAATTAGCCCTAACTGGTGAAGAAAATAATGAAGGGATGGGTTGTTCTGCTTACTGCTCCCTTTTGGGATTCTTAAAAAGACTTTTGGGGGAAATTAATCGGGAGGGACGGGCGGAGCTCCTGCAATGCTGGCTGACTGAGGGGAATGGATGAACATCACATCCTGGCTGCCAACCCCATTTTCTCCTGGTACCCTAGAACTTCTTCACCCCAATTCTGAAACATGCCCTGTCTGGAGAGAGGGAGCCAGATGAAATTGCCACCTCCATGGGCCCCAGATGAAACCCAGCCACCATGAGACACATTGTTATTCCCCCACCTCCCTGCAATGATTTCTTCTCCTTCCTAACCCTCTCCTTTTGCTTTCTGTTTAAAGCAGAGTCTGGCTGGGCTGGGCTAGCCTGTATATTTACTACAGAAACTGCATTCACTAGCTGTGCCACGCTTTTTCTTCCCTCTGGAGTGTTTGTCCTCTTTTGTCTTAAACGAAGTAGGATTGGACTTTAATGGCAGCAGTAGCAGTAATATTTCCAGCCCATTTTAACTAACTTCCTCTTTTCCCCTTGCAGGACAGATATTGCCATCCTAGAGAGGCAAGGTAGGCGTGGTAATATCTAACTTCTTAGAGACCATCAAACATGTTTTCTCCTCTCTAAAAACCCTCTTCAGCTAACGGGAAAGGGAACAAGGGAGGGTGTTAAAATGAATCCCTTATTTAATTCTTTTTATATTTCAAAATGTTTTAACTGGTTTTCCTTCTTGTTTGTATCTTCAATATCAGGTTAAAAGACTGTTTAATGATATGTTTGTCTGTCACAGTTTACCAAACAATTCAAACCTGTTTAATGTTGGACAGAGACAGGGTCCGGTTAACACCTTGGATTCTTTGGGCCCACATATTCTATCTAAAGTAATATAACAGCCCACCGGTTATTTGAATATAGGCCATTGAGCTTCAGTGGGTTAAAAATTTTGGCTACTGGTGAGTAAGAACCACAAAGATCTATATGGGAGTAAGAAAAATGTTCTCTGGAGATTGGGTGGCTCATGGGATTATTAAATTGAGAAGGAATATTTGAAGTGAAGGATAATCCAGGTAGATTAACAAAACATACCATGAGAATCAGAGCGAGAGATTAAACGGAATTCCCTTCTGCCAGTCTCATGATGATGCTAACAATTGCCTTGCTCCACAATATGAATCCAGCTCCTGGAATGGAACTGATTAAATCTGGGTGAAAAAAATTCCCCCAGCTTTTCAGATGAAAAGCGGCTTTGAGTAACTTAACTTTTTTTTTTAAAGTTATTTTTGTATATTTCAGTTTCCATAGAAAAACATCTTTAGCTTTTCAACAAAAACTTAAATAGCTTTTACATTTTTTCTGATGAAAGTTAAACCTTTCAATGAGGGAAAAGCAAATCTTCAAAGACTTTTAGGACTGGCTCCCAAGTCATTGGGCTGTGACGAGTATTTACTGATGTGGCTGGAAAGGAGAACCTGCTTTATCTCAACTTTGCTATAACTTTGCATGCTGTGAGTGGCCTTCTGGGAACAAGGTGAGAAAACCGTTGTGACTTACCTGAGTTTGTCACTTCTTCCTGATAAGTTAGTGAGACCTATTAAAGCTTCATAATTCTGGAGCCCGTCTCTCTCTGTATTCAACAAACTGACCAGCGGCCGCACAACCTCATAGACCTAAGAGAAGAGAATATTGGATTGTCACTTTTTGATTTCCAGACCCTGTCTCTTGCCATTGGTTTGTCAAAAACCAAAAAAATTCAAAGAAAAATTGTGTTGACTTACTCTCTCCCCTGGAAATGCGATGTCTGGATTGGAGACGGCTGCAATTTTGGCGAGAGCATGGGAAGCCTTCACTTTGCCGACATCTGTGCCTTCTAGAGCCAGAGGTATTAGGGCCTATCGTACACAGCAAAGAATTCAGGCTTCTGGAAAGATTTATGGTACCATCCTTCTTTTACTCAAGAGTTTATTAAAGAAAAACTTCTAAAAGAGTCAAGTCAAGCACTTCCCCTTTGGTTAAGGTTTTAGATCATTCAAATTAAGCGAATTAGTTTCTGCACCCCATGACTGGTGTTAAATGATGACACTTCCCACCATATGCAAAAAGAGATGACTTGGGGTGGCTGAACATTTCTAACGAGGAGCTTCTATTTCAGGATAAAGATGTTACGATAATCAGTTACCTTCCCACCACCTTGAGCTACAATGGTACCTCGATCCTTGGGATCTTCACACAAGGCAAGGAATACCCTGCAAAAAAAGCCAGCATTGCTGAGCTAAATAGAGCTGCAAAGAGACTACACCCCACCTCTTCAGTCTGTTAAGATGCAAGCGGCTCATAGCCAATGTAATCATACTAAATTCAGCAGGTATATTCCCCAGAGACGCCAAAGTTTTAATACGGTGAATAATGCAATAAATTAGTGGAATGCAGTGCGTCTTTGAGCTTTGATCTTCCTCTCCCATTCCTCCACTATTCCTTTGGGGTTTCACAAGGTTTTGAATGATTAGAAATTCAAACAGTAGCTGAGGGATAGATTGTAAATAAGCCCTGCCAATTAATTTCAGGCCCAACATCCGGATTTTTGTAAAAACTCATTAAAGGATTTTCCTCCCCTGCCATCTTTAGCTTTTGTTAGCAGAACTCATCAGTGCCAATCCACAGCATCCGTTTTTCTTTGGATCTAAGGTACGTTACACGTTGTGCTAAGAGCTTTAAGGCAGCTCAATAGTTGATACTTTTACAACTACACCCATTTATTCTCTGATTTGGAAGTTTAAACTCCTCGGGCAATAAATTGAGCTGTAAAACGCAGTTCAGCCCCTGCATTAGGTTCAGAATGAAGATTTTCTCATGCGAGACCCTCTACAGAAACTACCCAAACTAGAGCTCCCCAGCACATGTTAAAGTGAGGCCAGTATACCTGGCTAGCAGCTCCTTGGTCTGGTCCGTTAAGATGGCACTGTCGGCCTTCACCATACAGGCCAGGGCAGAAATGACGCCAGCTTTGAGCAACCGTTTCACTCGCCTGTAAACAAAGTCCTTCTTGTCCTGAAAGGGCCGTCAAAAAAGAATGAGCAGGGCTCCGATCATGGTCTATATATGCAGCCACCACCCCAGCGATCACAGACACACATATAGGCCGTGTCTACATGAGATGTTACTGCGGAGAAAGCCAGACTGCACGAGAGCTTGCACCACAGCAATGTCCTGTGTGGACACTGGCGTTGCGCACTAACAATGTGGGAGTATGCAGTAACCACTCCCCATTTCAAACTGAGACAGGTTACTGCTCACACTGGGGATTTTAGTGGACAGAAGCCTTGTCCACATGGGGCATTCCTGAGAGGGCAAGCTGCCATGGTGGACATTCACACGCCAGCTTGCTGCCTGGTAACATCCTCTTCCATCTTGTGTAGAGAAGCCCTCAGATACTAAGGCAGCCTGGGTCTCAGCAGACCTCAGTTTTGGTTGCATCTCTCCCAGTGACCCGCTGCACGATCTTGGGCAAATCACGTCCCCCTGCCGCAGTTTCCCCCTGCTCTTTGTTTTACCTATTTAGATTATAAAGTCTTCCAGTTGAGAACTTTATAGACCTACAGCACCTAGCACAAGAGGTCCCGGGTCTCATTCTGGGGCTTCAAGGCATCACTATAATGAAAAAACACTGCCTAACTGGAAATGTTCTGTATCCACCTTTAGTCCCAAGATGCAAAAACCTGAACTGTAGGAGATGGACAGCATTTCTCTTTGAGACGTCCCATGAAGCAGCTGGAGAGATCTCAGAAGGATTGTGTGGGGGGGTTCTGGAGTCCCAAAGTAGTAGGTGTCAGCCATCCTGGGTATAAGCAACCTACCTTGGGGTGCTCCTCGGGCACATGCTGCTTGGAAAACTGCGCCAGCTGTACAAGCTCTGGGACCAGTTCTTTGACGTCGTAACTGTTGGTACAGTTCACCAGAGTGGAAGCCACGGAGTACAGGATGGTCTTGTCGCTTGTCTGCACCGCAAAAGGAAACATTAACATGGATGGGAGGCTGAGGGCGCAGTGGGGAGGTGGTGTCGTGATTGGAGAAGAGTGTGGGAGGTTAGGTCTGATGGATTTTGTTCTGGGCTGAACAGTGCATCTTTGGGAAAATTACCTGACCTCTTCTTTGTACTTCATCGTCATTATATTAAGGAGATGTAATTACTTATAAACCATACCACAAGAGGTAAATGACACAGAGAGCAGTCGGAAGGAAGATACCGTTCAGCTGGTGGAAGACTGTTACTGTGTTGGTGGGACATTAACGAATGAATGAATGATGGTAATAAACACCCTCTTAATTGGTCATCTTCAGGATCACCCATCAAGATTATCAACCCGTGCAACGTTCGCCAGGTTGAAGGCAGAAGACAAGGGATTATTTTTAGTGAGGCAAGAGGCTGTGGAGAGGAGACGGTACCTTGGCTAATTCAAACATGGCTTGCAGGGCTGGCTGGTCTTCCACAAAGTCATCTTTCACATCTGCATCCAGGGTGAGGTACGCCAGACCTTCCACAGCCCACTTCCTGGTACGGATATCAATGCTGGTGTTGCACAGCCACCTGTATGAGACAAAAGGTTTACCTGAATGGTGAAAACGGATTTACTCATCAGAGGAAGAGGCAAAAATCCAAAGGGGTGTTGCTAGGGTGACCAATCATTAGTGTGAAAAATCAAGACAGGAAATGAGGGAGAAATAGGCGCCTAAATAAGTTCCCAATATTGGGACTGTCTCTATAACATCAGGACATCCGTTCATCCAAGGTTCTGGGGAACTGTGCTTTCTTCTACCAGCCTCTTCAGACACAGTAAAGCAGACTCAGGAACCACAAATCCTAGAGGTGAAGGTTATCTGTGGACATGAAGTTCCCTTGGGGAATCTACGGAAGACGTACTTATGCATTGTATAATATAGACCTTTAATATACTATATCTTTTCAGCAATAGGGTTATCTTCCTTGGTTTCTTAGCTAGTGAGTGAGAGAGGAACCAGATGGATTTGATGCTAACAAAGATGAAGGAGAGTGAGAGTGAAGAACAGAAAATGAAGTATGCAAATTCTAGGTATGGAATCCTAAATGTTTTGAGAAGTGCTAGAAACCTTTTAAAAATTTTATCTAAATATTAGCAGTGACTCTCTGTCACTTTTTAGTCAACTGAGGACAAGTAATATGTAACTGAGGACCTGCACAGCAGAG
Source organism: Pelusios castaneus (assembly GCA_007922175.1). Taxonomy (NCBI): domain Eukaryota; kingdom Metazoa; phylum Chordata; order Testudines; family Pelomedusidae; genus Pelusios; species Pelusios castaneus. The sequence continues at coordinate 20,808 of ML685990.1, forward strand.
ATGGTATTGAAAAGTATTTTGGAAAGAATGGAGTGAGGCACAAGGAACAGGTGAAGACTCTGGAGAGCACCTTTCCATTCGGCTTACTTTCGACACTGTTTTGCCAGCTTTTCTGTGGATCCCTCAGCAAATTGTCGCAGACCGTAGTCCGTGCCTCCTGCGGAGCCTAGCTTGCAAAGACCCTGAGAGAGAGATTGAAAGAAATAGCATTATATCGCTAGTTACAGGACTATGTCAGATTCTCAGTGCCAGCCTCAAATCTAGCTGCAGTTTAAATGAAAGGGAACAAATTATCTTCATGCAGATTACAGCCAATAGTGAGATCTGTGTTGCTTTAATTTTACACTTATATTTTGAAGCCCTGCATCCATTCCCTGTCCATTCTAGGAATGAAAAGATTTTAGTCACCAGGCACAAGCCTTAAAAGAAACTTTACAGAGTTGTTCCATTTTACATAGCAGTCAGTGCGATTCCACCGTCTCAAAGAGAGGAATCCGAGTTGACAGACACGAAGGGCACGAGAGCCTTGTTGCATTACAAACCTTGTTCTCTGTCATGCCCTCCTCCTTCCCCCAATTCTTTAGAGTGACACTAATGAAAGCTCTTACTGACAGAACTCTGGCAGAGCGGAGGTTGCCTCTGCTTTGCAGAACGGATACAGAGGCAGAGTTCTTCCTAGGACAGGATGAGAAAGTATTGGCAGGTAGCAGAGCAGGTTGAGGGCTGAAAACTCACCACGAGAGCTCGAATTTTGATCTTCTCATTCTTGGTCTTCTTGTAGACTTCCTTCAGTAGTGCCACTCCGTTGGTGATGATGAAGGTGGCCCGGCTCAGCTTGGTGCAGGCAGGGATGAGGGCCTCCACAGCCACCAGCTGGTCGATCTCTCTTTCAGATCCACACAAAGCAACCATCATCTCCATGATGCCCTTCATGCCCAGCAACTTGTTGCCCAAGTCTAAAGGCCCTTGCAGTATCCCAGACACTGTCTGGATGGCATGGAGAGTCTTATCCATGTCCTGAGGATCAATCTTGCTCCTGGAGAGGACAACAGAAAAGAATCAGTGTGTGGGGCGGGGAGCTGTAGGGTTATTGTCAGTGTCTGGGGCTTTACTCATCTCTGTCCTTGAGGGCCATGTGTTGTGGTCAAGCTCCTCTATCAAACGGGCACCACTTCCAAACTGGAATTTATTCCAGCATATTTTATCCCAGCGATCAACTCTGCACAACTTGGCCTCTTTTTTATCCACAAGATGGGAAGAGCACAGGCGAAGGAAAGATAAGTTTCCTCAATACAACACCTATGAGTAGAGGAACCTCCTCTATTGTAACTCCCCTACCCTAAAAGATAAAAGGGGTCCTTTTATTTCTCTGGTGAATTGAACCAACTGACTGCTTTGTCTGGATGACATGGACAGATGTTCACTCGGAACAGAAATGAAGCCAGCATTGCTGGCCAGTGCATAAAAGCACCAGAGCAGAAGTCAGCCCCAGTTTCATGAGTCACTTCATCTCCCTGGATTAAAAATGCTAAGCCACCAATAATGCGCATGTAGAGGTGCAGAGAAAAGCTCTATGGACATGCAAGATGCAGAGCACGTTGCTCCGAGGAGGACCTGCTTTGAGTTACTGGTGACTGCACCCTGACTTAGAGGCTAGATTTCAATGGCAACCTGAAGAGAAGAGATTCAACCTTCTGAATCATTCAGTGCTTTCCTGGTCGCCATCCTTCCTTGAAGAACTCTAGAATTCATTCAAAGCCTGCAGAGAGCTTTTGAACTCCAGTGGAAAAATAAGAGACATGGGGCACATTTTATTTTGGCCAACTTCTCACTGCTAAGAATCTGAAAGGATTACAATGCAGCATCTGACCCAATCCCAGGGAGCTCTACTTTGCGTTTACGGTCTTCCATCCCCGTGAAGCACTTCGACTCACTTGATGTATTCTTCACAGATCTCTCTGAAGTTATCTCGCTCGGGATCACATCGCAGATCATCATACAGCTTATTCAGGAGAATGGAAGCAACCATCCGGGTGTTCTCCGTTAAGGGCAGGCAGTCGGGCAGCTCAGGAACCTGGCTTGCAACTTTTAGTATTTTTTTTAGACCTGGGACACAGAATTAATAGGGCTTTTAGAGAAGACAGGCCTGTACCAAATTAATGTGCAGTGGACATTCTTCTGCACCAAACTGTACAGATTGGAATATTTTCAGGCATCTGGCTTGTAAACAATTTAATACAATTTTCTTAACCCTAAGGAAAACATGTAAGCAATTAATTTACAGATGCAAGGAAGGACTACCTATGAAAACAAAAGTTTGCGGAATTGAGTTGTTAAGCAGAAGTCATAAAATTACAGCCAAAAAACCATTGTCCTTTTCTCAGAACACGTTCAGCATTTGGATCCGTCCTTTTTTTAAAGAGGGACAAAGCCTGCTGATATTAGTGGCATAAAGCCTTACAATTAGGAAGAGGGGGTTTTCAATTATTAGAGGTGACTCTGGATTAAATCTTCATTAAAAGAAGATATTAGGTTTGAAGAGTTTTTGTGGGAGCTCCGGTCAAACCCAAAAAATAGTAGGGATTTTTGTTGTTTTGTTTTTGTTTTAAAACACAGAAGTTCCTCATTTTTAAAAAAGGAAAGTCTAAATCTGGAACATCTCAGCACATCAGGTTACTTTTCCGACAGACATTATTCTACATGTTCCTAAGGGAAGATGGCTCGGGAGCTGTTGCCACCCATGGCACATATTCAAGTCTAGGTGTGGAGAAAGGGCATTCACCATTGTCAATGACAAAGATGGTTCTGGAGTTGTCTTGGATTCTCAGATCCTTTCTTGGTATGTTCTTGCTAAGCAGGTTGAGAGCCTGGTCCCGACCAGGTCCAGACACCTTCTTATTGACCAGCATGTCCAACAGGTGTGTTGTGATCATCTTCAAATCCTTCTTTGTGTCTGCATGAAAGACAAGACAGTGACAGACGGTTAAAAGAAGGAGCACTTGGAAGGTTGATTAACCTACTGAATACATTGTTGAATGATTATTTGATTAGAATGTACATGGAGCTGTGTCCTAGCTAATATATCAAGTTCTTCTAAGTACAGAAAAGTGTTACAGACATGCATGCATGCTAGTTATGGCACTGGGAACTGCAGATCTTGTAAATACCGATGTTTCTAACAGTGCTTGTTGTTGGGCACTGGGGAGCCTCGATACCTAGGCCTAGATATTTGTAAATCCACCCACAGGCAACTAAAAGCAGAATTTGTAGGATCTGTTTTTCAGTACAGTGGGAACCCTAGATCTCTTCACATCTTATCCATCTCTGCCATCATTCGGTGGTTAGATGTACTTACCCAGCACCAGAGCTTCTTCTTTCCCATGTTGCTCCTTCCTTCCCTCCCCAGATAAGGAGTCTGTGATGGCTTGTAGGAGATTGCAAACAGCCATCGAGATTTCTTCGTTATCCACTGCCATCCACATACAAATTTTATCAATTCCCAGCAGGTGAAGGACTGCGGTGGCCTGCCCAGATAAAAGTTAGGGTTCAGTGTTATCAATCATATTATCCAGGGAAAACAATTCTCTCTTCACAGTCTTTTAGAATCATCATGCTTGGCATGGGCAGTGAACTCGTGGCTGAATCAAAGGTACTGCATTGTCCTGTCCAGGCACAGGAAGTGCTTTTGAACTTTCTGATTCACATATGTATATATAGGAGCCATTTCCATCTTACGAAGGTCCTGAAGGAGACATATTTTGAGTGCAGTTTGCAGCCAAGAGGTTGGCCAGAAGGAAGGACTTAACTATCTGTATTTTATAACTGCAGTTTTCCCAGGGAGACCTCCGTACACCTAGCACAGTGGGGTCCTGGTATATGATGATAAGGCATCCTAGGTCCTAAATAAATAATAGGAGATACTGTAAGGGTTCCTCAGTGATGGGGGGTTGAACTAGATGACCTCATGAAGTCCCTTCCAACCCTAAGATTCTATGATCAGCCAGATGTTGCTTAGAGTAGGACACATTACCATCTGCAAGTAAATCCAGATGGTGGATGGATTCAGTGAAACTGCGTACAATGACCTACGTGACAGATAAGAGTCCTTGGAAGCACGGCGCCTTCAAAAGATGTGTTGGAAGCCAGAGGCATGGGGAATGTTCATAAAATTTTGTATCTGTAAATATGATCTGCTTTTTTATGGGCTGGGGAATGTATTCTGGCTCCATGAAGGACTCTTATGGAGTTAAAATCAGTGCGTGTGTGGGGGGGTAACAATTGCGAATCCTGAGACAGATAATTCCAGAGAAGCACTCCTACTTGGGATAAATTTTATATATGGTTCAGAGCAGAGTCAAGAGGCCGAGTGGGCAAAGAAAGGAGTTTTGGTATAAAGGGTCAGCCTGAACTGACTGAGTGACCCTCATTTGATCCTTAGTTGGACATGAGGCTAATAGAAAGGCTCAAATGCTGTTGAAAATCCATGAAGGACTGGAACCTGCATGCATGTAGACTGTCTATTTTTGTCGCATGGTTTTCTTTGTCCTAAATAAAGGGCACAGAGCTCAGTTAAAGCTGACTGGTTACTGATAGACACAGGCTGCGTGTGCCCCCCACATGCAGCCACACAAATATGGGCTCAATCTCTCTACACTGTTTCTCTACACAACTGAAGTCATAATGTGTATGACTTCAGCATCTGGGTTGCAATGGGTGTCTTCTCTGCAGCCAGACAAAAAAGGAGGACTACTTTTTATGGGGCTTTTGAGGACCACATTGCTCACAGGAGTGGATTAAATTAAAGGTGGCTCCCGATCCATCAAAACTTTGGGGTCTTTCTGGATACCTTGATCTTCCTCCCACAGCCCTCTGATTGTTTCTTCCCCTAACCAAGTTCTTGGCTAACCCCCTTCCAGATGTTTTAAAGGGCACATGTCTCATTGATCTATCACGGCACCTCAGCCCAGTTGCAGTCAGGTATCCTGGGTGAATCCCACTTCGGTCACTGTTTCCTACAGGCTGGCAGCTGTACACACAGGTTCAACTCTGAAAGTTTGCACACGATATGGTTAACTTTCACTCCCTGGCTTATCAGTATTTCATTCAGCGCAAGGTTTATTTTTCCTTTTAGAAACCGGCTAATTCCACCAACAGCCAATTCCCAGCAGTGCAAAATTGACTTTCCTCATCCTTCTAGTAAATGGAGAGATACAGAAGTGAGAAGTGCCCTTTCTAAACAACAAGATGCAGATAACCAATTCCCGCAGGCTTTCTGAGCCACCCAACTTACCCGTGCTTGGTGACCTGTGCACATGCCTGAAAGGGTCCTTACAGCTGCCAGAATCATCTCTGCATTTTTGGTTTCTATCAGCTGCTGGAGAAGCCTCACCCCGTTGTTCTGGAATAGCCTCTCGGCTCCTGCTTCCTCCCGCCCCAGAACAATGAGATTGTTTGCAGCCTAGGTAAAACCGAGGGGGGAAGAGTCAAAGGCTCAGTCATCAAGGGTAGCCATCTCGATCCACCTCCTACTAATGGCACTCAGAACAAGACTTCAAAGGAGAGGAGTGACTTCAGATATGTTTACACTGCATGCTTCTTTCAACGGTGTTTAGAGCACTTACCCATGTAGCCGCCCCACCATGGATATAAACAGCAGTATAGACAGAGAGGTGTGGCTTAGGCAAGTAAAGATGCCTGAATGGCCTGGGTACCCTACATAGTTCTCTACTCAACCAAGCTGCATTTTCCTATTTAGCATCCCATGGCCTCCCTTCTCGCAAAGCCCTTCCCTGTGCTTTTCACTGCTGCACCTGGCTCCACGTACATGATGTGCCATTGCAAGCGGTGTATAGTTTAGACATAGCCCTTTTTCCTTTATCCCTATCAGGCTAAGCCAATATAGCTTGGCTAAGGACTGGGTAGGGAAACTTGGTACCAGATTGCAAATATTTGAAGGCTTAAGCCCCAAGAATGTAAAGGAATCTTGTGGGGAGTACAAGTAGCAATGATGAGACGAAAGAAGAGTTTCCAGACAGCAATAATGCTTCATGGGATGTGGAGGGATTGCTTCCTCTTGGGAGACAAACAGCTCGACTGGGCAAAGAGCAGTTTTGCAGGTGGAACTGGGGTATTTCCCTCTGAACACCGGCAAACTTTTCAGTGAGGAGGGAGCAAAGGAGATAAAGGCTGGGCAGAGAGAGATGGGCCTAAACTGAAGACACCAGATCTGGTTTTGAGTTTAATTTGTGATTTGGGAGCATTGCTGAGGTTCCCGCAGCTTTGTAGGGCTGCCCCTCAGAAGCATTTCAGTCCTCTGCTCTCTCCCTGTGCTCAGTTCCTCCCCTTCTGTTTCTCCATGTGTATCGGGAGCCCTGTGAATGGTTGTTAGGGGTGAGACTTTTCTCCTGACTGTGAGCTTCGAAGCCTGATCCCGTTAATCTCAGGAATCACACCAGTTGCCTTGCACCTCACCTTCTCTCGCTTCTCTTTGTCACTGTTCCCATCCAGCAGGATTTCAAACATGTTCTGCACTCTGGCGTCGGTGGAGAACTGAATGCGCAACTGTACGGGGAGAAAGAACATCGCGTCTTAGCGCAACACTTGAAGTGGAATTCTCCCATTTGTGTGGAGGCTGCACGGCTCTCTCAAATGGCAGTCATCTTACGCCTCCTATTAAATCAATCTCAATTAAACGCTGACTTCGGTTTAGACTTTTAAAATATGTATTTCCACCTCTGAAGCTCAAGAATGGAGCCAGAGATTCAGCCCGTAAGCTGTTCCCTCCACGTGGAGGAAACATATAGCACAACGCCTTTTAGCCCTCTAAGTGACATTACCATCTACACTCAGCAGATGCTCTTGCTCTAGAATACAATAGCACACCTTCAGCTTTAACGCATTTCGGTGCAAAGCTCTGTGCGCTGCCCAATCATTTGGTAGTGTTGCAAAGGTGTTTACCTTGTCCTGAATATTGGCTCCCAGACGCCTCAGGGTCTCCTGGAAGTTTTTGTTGCGGGGCTCAATGGTGGCACATCTCTGGACATCTTTGAAGGCTTGGTCCAACTTACCCAGCCTCTCCAGAGCCTGGCTGCGTCTGTACAAGGCCTTAATATCCGAAGCATTGATGTCAATCGCTAGGGAAGTGATCAAGTACAAAAAGATGTCAACATTTGTTCCACAGTCCATCCCCTCTACAGGGGATTCACTGAGGTCAGGTCTACACTGGTGGCAATATTGGATGGCAGTCAACAGGAGTTAGGCAAGTGAATTCAACACCATCAGCATAGACGTGGCCTAAGACAATCACAATGACACAAGGCACTTCCCAGGGGTCAGTTACCCCTATTCCTGCAATAAATCTCTTTCCGATCTGATGGCATTTGACGGTGTCAGCTAGCTGTCTATCAGCTTCCAAAAAACATGGAGTGATGCTCAAAAGAGCGGTGACTTAGAGTCATTGCTTCTTCAAGATGCCAACTCTAATACATCTTTCTTGAGATGAGGTGGCTAGAACGGCACATGGTATTCAAGCTGTGGGTGTACTATAGATTTATATAGCTGCATTATGAGTTACTGTCTTATCGTCTATCCCTTTCCTAATGAAAGTGCATTTATTGAGGTTTGAGATATTTTTAAGCTTCAATTTTTAAGGCATGTTTACCCAGGTAGAGTTTCATCCCCTTCTAAGCACAACGGACACGTAGAGGTGGTACCTGTATTCCTGCTTTAATTTCTCCACCATACCCCATTCTGTGAGTACATGGAACAGCGATGCTCTCATTTGAAAGTGAAGAGGATGAACCTAACATAAACTAGTACAGAATCCTGATATTTAACCTTCTCAGCAAAACAATTTATAGCTGATTTCTTGAGCTGCATAAACCAGGAAAGCGACAGGGCCACGGCATATAGGAGTTAGTAACGGAAAAAGGAAAATACAAGGAATCTACCTTACAACACCAAACAAAACAATGCAAAAAAACGTTGAAGTGTGGGTTTAACTGATTTCATTAAGTTGCCACAAAACTAGAGATCTGAGAATACACTGGACGAAAGAGCAAGTGCACATAGACTCACACCCCGCATTTTAGAGCTGCTCTTCTGCTTACCTCTAGACGCATCTGATGCTGCCTGGGCATAGCTCTCCTGTCAATTCAGAAGGAATAGAGATTTATTAGTTATAAAGATGGGCAACAGTATATATTCACGGTACTGATCCTGCAGTATGATCCTGCCATGCTTCACAGATGGGTAAAGAAAGGCAAAAACTAGACACCTGTGTAAAGCACCGAGGTCTGCAGATAAAAGCACTATGTAAATACTAATTCCTATTATATGCACGAAGACGACAGATTTGTAGACACTTTCCTTGCTGATATAACCTCTCTCAGCTAGATGGGCGTCACATAAGTAAGATACAAAGTGACAGCTTCCAGTAAAACCGCTGAGCCTCAGAGGAGCTCCAGAGAGGTGGTCAGCATCATTCTGCACCTTTTTTCTCCCGGGGAAATCAGGGGTGAAGATGATCAGGGACTAGGCAGGCTTGTGTATGATCGTTTTCAGTAGAAAATCTCATCACACATCACCGTAAACCAGTCTCACGTGCGTTAGACTCCTTTGATGTGTGTGCTAATAGCGTATTGCTGGTATGTTGCACCCAAATTCCTATCCTTCAGGGAAAGTGCTGTATAAATCTTATACAGAGGGATGAGGGTCAGTACATCAGATTTCCCTGCTACCAAAAACCTCTAGTGTTTGGGCTAAAGATCTCCCTTAACTGGTAAGCAGCCTGTAGCCTTAGAGACTGGGCCCAGAGGGTAACATTTCACAGTTAGGCCCCAAAAGGCACAGTGGGAGGTAGGATCTGCTTCATCCTCAGCCAGTGTCACCTGGAACTTCCCTAGAGTTCACCACCTTCGCAGTGACTTCTAACAGATGTGTATTGCATGGCTATGGCTCTTTCCCTGCCTGGGAATAACTGTCCGTGTGCCCCCTGCTTTAAAACGTTATTTGTCTGCATTGATTTTGTGGCTAGGCAAAGTGCGGTTCAGTGAGATCCTATTTGTTTAATACACAGGATGCTCCGGTACATGGACCAGTGACACAACTCCATTCCCTCCCAGTAAACAAATTCCTCCTGACTTTTAGCCCTTCGCACTAGGCCTCTGCAAACACTCATCCCCCAAAGTGAAATTATGGCACAGCCAGAAACTGAAAGAAACTACACTTTAGCGTATCTACATCAAAGCAATGTCTTGTACGTAGATGTGAGGCCAATGGCACACAACTGTTGCTGAACACCAGTACCCTGAATGTCTCCGGGCTCACAACTCAACACGCTGAAAAGAGCAACACATTTTGGACCTGACAGTGTGAGCAGCACTCTTTTGTATATTAAAACTCAAGTGAGCAGATACGCCCACCCCATCTCCTAAGCCACCTGTCCAGACCCAGTTCAGAGGTTCTCCTCTCACCTTTTTCAGGAAGCACGCGGCTCTGTTTCTGTACAGCACAGCCTGCAGCGACTTGTCCTTGGTAAGCTTCATGGCTTTGGTGTAGCTGTGGATAGCATTCTCGTAGTCGTTGGCTTGAAAGTACTTATTGCCTTCCTCTTTCAACTGAGCCGGGTCCTCCATCTAGGAAGGAAGTCACAGGTCAGCCTAACCAGGAATTTGGGGGGAAATATTAATCCAAGTTAATGTTTTGGTTAATATTGGCCAAACACGCAGCACTTTCTGTGTTCACAGTTCCCAACCTCAGAGGGTGCAGTGAAAATTAAACCGCTCCATTGGAGCAGTGATGCATAATGCGGGGGAACTAGCACTATACAATGTGGCAAATCAGCATCAGAGTAGCAATACTGGGATGGGAAGTTGCCCAAAATCTTTTCACAGCCCTTTCCTGACAGTTTTCAGGCCCTGGAGCAGGGAGCAATGTAATATAGAATCAGAGGAATTGGTCTGAATGAGCCAGTAGAGATGGAAGGAACTATACCATGAGCCATGCTGGATTCTTTCCTAACGCACATTTATTTTAAAGAGAATTCTGGAATCCCAGGTCCCGGCAACAAGGCAGGCTGTACAATACTGCCTTCTTTATTCAGAATCCCAAGGAGTATAGGACTTCTCTTCCTCCAGTTATTTCAAAACAACTATTTCTTTGTGATCTCACTGTGCTTTCCCAGAAGCAAAACTCACTGTGGGGCACGAGAGACGGTGCCAACGTGTTACTCTGGTACCAATTGGAGGCAGACACTTCCTTCCTTCCACAGCATGGGTCATTTGAGATGAAAAGCGGCACTCTGATTATTACAGCAGGAGGAAGGGGATGTGAATACAAGGACGAGATGGGCCCTGGGCAAGCAACAGCATTGATCTGTCTGTCTGTGAGGTTCTGTTATCTCTGGCTGTGCATCACTTAATGGATCAGCTTTGAGACAAGAAGGAGTACCACTGACATTCAGCGGTGAGTAGCAAATTAATTCAGGAGTCTGTGAAACAGTTTGGAGCCAAAAATACAGGATGGTAGAATTTCCTAGTCTGGCTTCCCAGCCTTGCGCTCTCAGGAAGAAAGCAACTGGTTCCTTTGTTTGAGGGGGACAGGTCTAGGGAGGTGACCTGATACATAGCCATTTACAGCAACACTTACCAAGAAATTGGGAACACGCCTACCACGCAACTAAATTCAAAGAAGCAAAAAAACCAAACAAAAGCCTGGCATCAGTCATTAGCACTCTGTGGTGAGCATGAAAGAAGAGACAACACTGAAATTAATTTTGCAAGACAATAAATATGCAATGATTTATATTTCAAAGTGATAGGAAACATTTTCAGAAGTGGGAAAAGAAAGAGTTTCTTGTAAAAATTCAAATTCCAACAAGGCCTTTTAAATCCCCCCCCCCCACACACACACACACATTTCAACCAACTGTAATTGTTAGCTAAATTAAAAGGCAGTCCTTGAAAAATCCAAAAAATAAGGCAAGTGAGAAAAAGGCTGAGTAAAAATTCCCTCAGGTTACAGACTCACTTTGTATTCCTCAGGAAGGTGAGTCCTCAGACTCTCAAGACCTTTCTACTGCCAGAACAGGTGTACAATTAGTATCCCGACTGGGGTTGTATATGAGGCTGAAGCATTTAAAACAAAACCCAAATTGCCTGAAAGGGACTGAGCTGGCTTTTTAAAAAGTTTTGTTTACAGCCAGAAGATCCCTTTCCCAGCAGCCAGTTTGGAGACAATGCAATTACAGTCTTACTAATCAGCACGATAACCGGTGGAGTCAGAGTGTCTGCATCACACGGTGAGAAAAGACCGTCTTACATTTCAGTTCCTAGCCATATTTGGACAGAATCGGCGGCCCCTGCAGCCTGTCAGTGTCACCTGTCATTGAAGTCGGAGCCCTCCCTCCTCCCAGAGGAAATGCATTTCAAATAAAACGAGTCAATTTTGTAATGTACAAACAGCAGCCACTATATTCCGCTTATCCCTGCCCTCCATACCTTGTGTGAATTCAAAAGGCTTGGCAGGTCACCAGCTGGGGTCTCTTTCTCTCCTTTGCTGAGCCGGACTGTTAGCTCCCTCCCCTTGTACTACACAGATATGCTGCCCAAGTGCCCTCCTGTGCTTTATATATCTCAATGAAATGGTCGGGAGTCAAGGACAACAGCATAGTGCTTAGGGGTGAGGCTGGATTTCAGAAAGGAGAGACTTTCTTGAACTGGTGAATTATGATGTCTCCTGCTAAAGAGCCAAACTGCATTTCAAGCACCTGCATGGCTGGATCTGAAAGATGGAATATGGGCGTTTTAACCAGGAGAAGCTGACAGCCAGGATAATTGAACACCCCCGACCAAAATGCGCAGACCCCTTTCTTTTTCTATTTAAGGAAGCATGAGACATGATCTGAGCCTCAGGAGCAAATGCTTTGACTCCTATGTTTGGGAAGAGTCCCGGCAGCAGCTGCAACAGCTAGATCTTCCCAGCACCTTCGAGAATTTGCTTCAGAAAGGAATCCCATTCACGTAGTCAGCTCTTCCTTCTTTGATCTGTTCCAGAATTCATCTAGAATTGCCAAAGCCCAGAGACAGCCCAGCAAACTTCCCAGATGCACTCACACCCAGGCTGGTATTACCAAAGGCGATCGCTGAATCCCACCCAAGTGCTATGCATTCACAAAGGATAATTTCTCCTCCAGGTGATGGGAGTGTTGGATCTCAGACTTAGAGACACACTAACCAGGACGATAGTTAAAGGTTGTGCAATGCTTTCCCAATTAAATAGGATGCTTACAACACCAGAGTCACTTATTTTTCAGAATTAGGAAACCTGCATTTTTACGGGAGTTAAGATAGCAGGTGACATTTCTCACACCATGGGTTTGTTTATGTCCCAGTATATTCCAGCTGTGCTCCAAACACAGCATCCAAATACATCACTGAAAGGGAAGTGAAATGAGTTGGCATTAGCCATGGGAACAGTTGCATTGTGGGATGTCAGTAGAAGATTACTTATACCCTTACAGGTAAATCTGTATCCACTCCAGCGCCGTGTCGACAGAACTCCACCAGCAGAGGCCGTATGTTGTTTGAGGACCTAAGCTAGCAAAAAGTGGAAGGCTGAGCGGATTATCGAGAGTACTTAAGCTCTGGAGAGGCTTGTGGGGTGTTCACCGCTGGTCTGGGGATTAAGGGTGAAAGGGCTGTGGGGTCCCCACTCCTAAAGAGGGATACCAGGAAGTCTGGGCCCAGGGAGTGAGCCGGAAGCAGAGATTGCGGTGGGTGTTTGAGACCCAGGAGAGCTTTAAAAAGCAGCAGCACACGGGCCTGACGAGAGGCCAGAAGGAGGAAGCTAACCAGCCTAAACTCCACTCTTTCTGGCACGTACCAGAACACGGCTACATTTCATCTTGAAGCGGCGTAGATTTGCTGTTTTGTCAGCTCCGATCTACAGTTTAGGGGATCTGGATGGCTAGTCTCTAAAGGAAGTTGGTCAGCATGCTCCGTGAGGAGTTGGGATTCCAGGGGACGTCACCTCCTGGTGACAAGATGAAAATGTTGTGTATTTGCATCTCACCTTAATTGTTTCTGGGTTGCTGTAGCAACCCAGCTTTCTTGTCGCCATAGTAATAGACTATTAGGGGTTAGCATAGTAGCCAACCTGGGCCGGTTTAGGGTTTTTTCCTAATAAAGTCACTTAAAACATGGATCCCTCCCTGCACGTGCCATCCCGATCTCTTCCTGGATATACAAGCTACTCTAAAGATTCAACATAACCAAAGAGACTGCCTGAAGAAGAAAGCGAAAGGGGCCTATTGTTTATTCCTAGCTCCATCGCTCACAGCAGAGTTCTGCAATTTTCTGAGAACCTCTGAAGAAGGTTTGGATGGGGCCATGAGCAGGACCTGGGAAGAGCCCAACATTTAGCAAGCCAACTTGCTAGCCCTTTGAGCACATCATTGAATGTCGGAGGTGAGACTTCTTACTGTACGGCCAAAACATTTAACAGAGTAGCGGAGCCAACAGCCAGCTATTTCCAAAGCAGGGCTAAGCCATGTTGTATTTTGTGTAGGTTTTATGCACTTCACCACAGTATCCAAGCACTTCCCAGTCATGCATGAAGCAGACTGACTAACATCTTATTTGTTTGCCCTCCTTTCCCCCCAGTGGGGAAGTGTGTGTCGCAGAGTGCTTTATTTTGTATTTTTAATAGTACATACACAGTGCTGTGTTTGCTAGAGAAAACAAGGTCAAAGAAACCCCTTCCCCTGAATGGGAGGTGGGGAAGTTTATGATGATGATCCTTGAATCCTGTAGGAGTTCAGTCCACAGGGGTTTGCTCCCAGGAAAGCGGTCAGTTCTATAAAAAAGACTGCTTGTCCCTACAAAGCTGGAATAATTCAGATTGAGTCCGATTCTGAATGACAGACCGTAGGTCAGACATCCATTAACCAGGCCTGAGATGGGCACATGTTTCATTTCACTCCCTAGATCACAAAAACCCACCTGCTTTTAAGAGAGTCAGTAGCTGGTTAGTCTATTAGAGCCAGCTTGTTTCCCTTCTCTGCTGTGAAGATTATACACCCTAGCATTAGAGCAGTCTCCACGGTGGAAATACTACTCTTTGTAAAGAAGTAGTTCAAGAGCAGCTGTTACTCATTCTTAAGCTGCAGTTGTACTTAAAGTCTCTAGAGAATTAGTGAGGAGTGCATGTTTATAGAAAGCCATGACCCCTCAAGACTCTGAGCTCAGAATTCAAACACTGCTTCAATACACCGCTGAAGAACATTTTGGTTACTTCCACCTCATGATCTTTAGTCAAGGACTTTAGCTACTTTTCTCACAACTGGCTATTTGGCTGCTGTTCCTTGAGTTAAATTCTGTAGATCCAGTCTTTTGGATTCCCCACCGCAACTTATTGGAGTAAGTTTAATATGAAGACTATTGGGACTGTGGCCTTGTTTAAATCCACAAATCCTCCTCTGAAAGAAATAACAGACTTTCTAATTACATTCACGTTGCTGGCTTCCTTACAGCAAAGATTAAGGCGTTTCATTTCAGCTGCCATATTACACAGATTCTGTGCCCTGTTTCCCAGAGACCCTCACAGAAATAAAGAGTTGCATTTCATGAACCTCTCCTAGTCAAAAGTTTATGCAAGAGAAAAAAAGAGTTACAGCTCCAGCTTGCAGTTTTGCTCAGTTGATACAAGCAGCTGTAAGAATGAATTTTTGCTCCTAACATTCAGAAGGAGACAGAACTTAGTAACATTCATTCAGAAAAAACTGATAGGCTTAGATTTGAAGAGTGAGATACACTAGCTAGACTATCTCTATTCCCTCTTGTTTACTCTACTTTGTTATCATTTGCTTCCCTTCCTTTCAAAGTGGCCCTCTCACAGCAGAAACACTCTTCCCCTCTTCCCCAAATGCTTGTAACACCTGCCACTTTAGCAATCAAGTCACAAAGGCCTGCCTTCCCACTATTCATAGATTCAGGGAGGCACTTAGTGGCAATCACCTGTGCTAATTCTGGACCATAAGAGAGCTAGTTCCTCTAAAAAGAGCTGACTAGATGTCTAACTCAGTTAAAAGTAAGGTTTTTTTTTTCTTCTTTCTTTCTGTCTTCAATGATGTTGCTGAGCTACGGAGAGATTTTAGAGAGGTGAAATCATGTACTGGATTCACGGTGGTTTTTGGTCACTGACAGATAGTTTTTATAGCAACTGGGTTAATGCACTATGATCTGAAGATACCTATGTGTGTTTATTGGTATGATTGTTGTCTGGTGGTTGTTTCTAATAGGGCCCTGATGTCCTGACATTTAATTTTGTAAAAATTGCTATTTAAAAAGGCTGTAGACAGATTTTTCTCCTTGATTTCTTGGTGAGGGGTATTGCTGTAAGGAAGAAAGGTCCAGTCTCTGAGGTATTATGGCTCCTAATTTCAGTTTTCATTATTAAAAGTTAAGCACTGAGATTTCAATAGGAGTGGGTAGATAAATGTCTCTGATTATGTAGGTTAAACATTTGAAGCCCTGACTGTGTATGAGCTTGGTTATATGCCCCTGTCTCATTGCATAGGATGGGGTCCATGAATGATGTTAAACAGCTGCAGGATGGGGGCAGACAACAGTATCCAGCCTCCTAAGAGTTCTGTGTGTACAGAAACTCATTGCAGGACGGGGCCCCAGAGGAGCAATGAAAGGAACTGTGGAAAGTGCTATGAAAGTAAACAACTGACAAAACGAAGAAGGGGTGGAAAGGGGGTTAATGAATTGCTAACTTCTTTCAGTTACAGGCCTGGACCCTACAGTTAGCTTAAAGGGGTTTGCCCATGTGGCTCTGATTGTAATGTCCCAGCTGCTGGCTCCTCTGGCTGTAATGATTTTGATTGCCCAAGTTGAGGGTTCTTTTTAATTTGTGAATGTTTTATCCAAAGCTGCACAGCCCCTTCTCTCCAAGGATCTCAGACGTGCAAAACGTCTGTTACTAAAGAATGCTGTGAAACTTGCAGCAAAGGGCTCCAGGCCCTGATTCAGGGCAGCACATGTGGCTGGTGTTTTCCTACTTCGGTTTGTACGTCTCTTCTCCCGGCAGCCAGCAGGTGGGGATAGACAGCGAGAGCTGAACTCTTTGCAAGGACAGGCTGGTGTTTGCTCTCTGAACCCGGCAGAGGAGCAGGAAGTGGTGGCGGCAGAAGCGGGCTGGGGAGCAGGACTGGAGCTGAGCTTGGGTCTGAGATGGGGGGGAGAGGGGCTGCTTGCTGCATGGGGAGCCCTGGGGGTGGGTCAGACGGGATCCATTCCAGGGGATGCTCAGGGCTGAGCTTGCTTGTGGGGATCTGCTCTGAACTGTTGGGGAGGGAGTTGATTCCTGTCCCCTCTGTTTTTGATCCATCATCCAGCTGGGGTTTGCCAGGATTGCTAGCCTGGGATGTGTCTGCAGTAGCCTGTAACATAGTCGCTTGCTTCTTCTGTGCACCACACTGGGCGGCGAGGTGGGGATGAAGCTGCCGTGTGCGAGGGGCTGGGTGGGAGAACTGCTTTTCTCCATTTTTCTTATGGCAGCCTTTCAAGTATCAAGACCCAGTATCACGTCCCTCCTTAATCTCCTCTTTTCCATAGTAAACATAGCTCGTCAGCCTTTGCTCGCGTGGCTTGCATTCCATCCCTTGGGTCATCTTTGTCGCTCGCCTCTGAACGCTTTTCGGTTTCTCTCCATCCTTTGGTGACCCAAACTGGCCAGAGCGCTCCAGCTGAGGGGTAACCAGCGCCGAGCAGAGCGGTACCATCACCTCCCGTGACTTGAGTGCAAGGCCCCTGCAAATGAACCCTGGAACTGCATTTCCTTTTTTGCAGCAGCTCCGCGTTGCTGACTCGCATTGAGATTGTGGTGGGGCCCAGCTCCCAGATCCTTCTCAAAAGTGCTGTTGCCGAGACGGTTACCCCCATGTTTCCTTTGTGCATCGGGTTTTCCTTCCCTAAATGTAGCACTTTACACTTGCCTTGGTTAAATTTAGTTTTCTTGTCCCTAGCCCAGTGCTCCAATTGATCAAGAGCCTGCTGACTTTTAGCTTTACAATAATTTATTTATTATTTGTATGACTGTAGCTCCTGGGGCCCCGCTTCCTTGCAGCCCTACAAGCTAGCTAACAGGTTTCCTAGGACTGGCTGTTTGCTGGAGGTCCCCATACAGTGACAACCTTTTCGCCGTCGGCTGGCAAATAGCTTGGAGGGGCTGTCCTGGGCTCTGGCTCGCTGATTTCTACCCTGCCAGACTCCCAACCACGAGTGTGTTAAAGAAAAGCTGCTAGAACCTGTGTAAAGGAATTGGCAACCTCGCTCCCTTGGAAGGGTGGAATAGGGAGTGGCTTTTCATATGTTCAGGGCCGAGCTCCGTTAACCCCTAATAAATTTCCAGGTGCTGCCACAAGATGAACAATAAATAATGATCAGGCATGAAGCTTTTAGAGACAGAAGCTGCAGGATCCAGGAAGAGTGTGAACTAGAGGAGGGCTACACAGAATTGTAATTTATCCTCTCTCTATGGGAGATCCCTAGAGACACAACCCGCAAGGGTCATTGCTCAGAGGGCTGGCCCCAGGACTCGGCTATGGCGTTTGTTGTGAGGCTGGGACGGTGGTATGGAGAGTGAAGGTGAGGGTGTGTCTGTCGGTGGAATAACCAACGTATCTTCTTTCCTGCACAGGGTGCGTGACCACGTGGTGCTCAGCCTTCGCACGTGCCTCCCTTCCTTTTGGGGCTGTCACAGGGACATGGTGGTCCTCCGAGGAGGCCTCTGCCCTGGCCTCACAGCAGAGATGGTCCAGCTTCTGAAAGCTAACAGCATTACAACAGGTAAAAGTGTAGCTTAGGGTCTTGGCCCTCGAATCTCCCCCTGGCATTCTGGGTGAACCCCGGAGGGCGCAGCGAGCATTCCCCATTCCTCCTATGCGACTCTGTTCTCCCACTGAAACAGGGAAAGGTTGGAGCAGCATTAGGGACATGCACCTGAATCCCCCTCCTGTTAAGGCAGCCAGACACCACAGAGCTGTCTGTCTCCTCTCAGCAGCTAGATAGCAGTCCTGCAGTTCTCCGAGGTGTGAGTCCCGCACATGTAGGCATACCCTAGCTAGCCAGCTTGAGTAACCGTGGCACTGGCCATTTGAGAACAAAGCTGGGGTCCTAGGTGTGGCTAGCCTGAACAGTGTGCTGTGGCGTCGTTGGTACAATTGTCCGAGCTTGCTAGATGAACGCTAGCTCAGGTGCGTCCACACAGGCTGAACTCTCACATCCGATTGCCGCGTAGAGGTACCTTGAGGGTTGGGGGCAGCATCCATGACTGCAGATTTTGGCCCGTCTCGTCTGTTTCGTCATGCGTTGCCTGCTGGGCTGCTCTGCGGAGGGGCTGTAATTGGGTCCTTTCGTGCTAGCTGCTATTCCAGTCTCGGGTGTCCAGACTTGCCAGTGCTAGTGCTCCGTGCCACTGCAGCCCTGGGCATCTCCCGAGCGGCAAACGATAAATCAACGAGCCCCACGCACCGTTCGCTTTAGGCTCTGTGTTCTAGTACGAGCCCATTAGTGAACGTGTCCTGCTTTTTAGCAGGGGGTTGGACTAGATGACCTCGTGAGGTCCCTTCCAGCCCTATTATTCTATGATTAGGCCTGTGATTCGCCGCTGCTCAGGGAGCCCTGCTAGCCGCTGGGCTGAGAAGCTCATTTATTGCAGCTCCGGGTCTATTTGTTTGTGTGCACACAGCTGCATGCTGGAAAGTTTTGCCCAAAGCTGGCTTTGGAGCTGTCTGGTGGCTCTGAGGCGGGCACGGCGGAATAGCATCACAGGGTGTTGTATCTGATAGCTCTTGGCCTCCACCTCCTCATCTCTGAATGTTCCTCGCAGTGGTGGAATTAGTTGCCTCGGACCTGGAGGAAGTTGCTCGGAAGTGCTCCCTGTCCTACAAGGTAAGAAGAGATTCCTTTAACCAGGGGGTTGAAGATAGATCCTGCTGGAGAGGAGAGCTATTCTCACTCAGTGCTTTCACATACACGGTCTGTCTGCAGCGGCCGTGCCGCAATGCGTGATTGCCCACTCCAACCAGTCTGTCTGTGGTGAGCTGTATACGTATTCGTGGGCCATCGCTGTCTGCAAAAACTCCTTCCCTGGGAAACTCATTGTACCGAGGCAGTGTGTAGCAGCCCCAGCCATGGCTAGGTGCTGTACAGACCCAGAATAAAAACTGTCCCCACCTCCAAAGCTCTCTCAACTCTTTAGAGTCCCATTGAGGGATTGCTGTCTTCCCCACAGGCCCTGGTCGCTCTGAGACGCGTGTTGCTGGCCCAGTTTTCAGCGTTTCCTGTCAACGGAGCTGATCTCTATGAGGACCTGAAGAACTCCACAGCCATCCTGTCCACAGGGAGCAAGAGGTGAGCATGGCGCACACGAAGGGAGGCAGGCCGCAGTTCCAGCAGCACGGTTCCTCCCTCTCCCAACCTGTTTCCAGAAGCTGTGTTGGATATTCATCTTTGACCTGGAGACAGCTTGAGCCATTTGGCTGAGAACTGAGCTGACTAGGTATCTGTCAGGCTTCCCTGCCAGCAAGGGCTGAGTTGGGGATCTTTTGCATCTGGAAGCAGCAGGGCTGCTGTGTCTCGAGGAGACGGAGATTCGCTTGGTCCTGTCCACACGGTTAGTGCTAGTCACCTATGTCAAGCCACCAGCCTACACGCCCACAAAAGAAACTTGCAAAAGGCTTTCATCGCCACGTGCACCTGCACCACTGATCATCAATGCCGGAGGTTTGTGTCCCATTCGGCTGAAGAATGTGAGAAGCTTTCGCCTGGGTGGCAAGCTGAGCCATTAAAGATGGGTTACTCCACTTGGAACAGGGCTGAGTCGTGATGGCCCTGAGCGTAAGGTCCAGGTATAAAAATTAACAGCTCAGTGCTTAGTATCAGCCACTCCACTTTATTATAACAGTGGGGAGGGAAGAAAGTGAGACCCCCTCGGAGAATCCCTCCTTGTTGCCTTTATGCTGTATTCAAACCTGCAGAACTTCCAGCTAGGCGAGGGGATTCCCCGTTTAGGACTCGCTTCCTATACCTGCTCGCTGTAGTTTGACAGGAAGAGGGGAGTCCGGGGGGTGTGGCCAACAGGTAGATGCACTCTGAGTACATTTGAGGCAAACAAGGAGGCCTGTGGCAATTTAAAAGACTAATGCATTTAAAATTTAGTATAATTTTATTAGCCTTTTAAAAGTGCCAGAGGAGTCCTTGTTTAGCTGATCTAGACTCACACAGCTGCCACTCTGGAATCTGAGACAATGTTAGCCCCAGATTGTGGATTTCCACCCTCCACTAGCTCAGTGTTGTTGATTCTCTAATTTTGTGGGTTTCTCCTTTTAGCTTGGATAAGCTGCTGGACTCTGGCCTGTACACTGGGGAAGTGACAGAGCTCACAGGAGGGCCTGGCAGTGGCAAGACTCAGGTGGGCTGTTCTCGCTCAGCTTTCTGTGCCTCTCGGAGCAGATGTTGTAACTTGTCTCCCGTTATTTAAGGTGGTCGCTCCCTAGACCACATTACCTGCAAACGTTCTGCATCCACAGGGGAGATCTCATTTGTTGTTCTACCTTTCATTCAGTCGGATGAGTTATGCTGCACTCATTGGGGGGGTTCACCTGGGGGATGTTTACAAGAATCAAAGGCCGACGGCCAGCTCTCGCCAGACATCTGGCAAAAATCCATCCTTCCCCTGTGGCCACTGATTTTTCCACCTAGTAGCCCAAAGAAGGAGATGCGTCAAACTGATGCTGCTTGCATGGTGTCTGCAACTTGGAGCTGTGAGCCATGCCTTATCTAGAGCATCTGGCAATTGCCCAGCCCAGTGGGGTTGACGGTGTGGATCCATGGGGTGAGGTCTGTGTCAATCTCCCTGCCAGCAGAGATCAAGGGCCCTCAGGACTCTGCTGTCCTGTGGCTGTATGATAGAAGCTTGCAGACAGTGGGCCTGCTCATTAGCTTGGTTCAAGAGTAATGTGCTGGGATTCAGTATGAAAACAAGCTCCTTGACTAGAAAGGGTAGCCGGATTGGGGGAGATCCAGCCATGTGCTCTTCTTCTAGCTGTGCCTCAGCATAGCCATGAGCGTCTCGCACGGCCTCCAGCAGAACGTCCTGTATATTGACTCCACGGGCGCCTTCACAGCCTCGCGCCTGCTCCAACTGGCTCAGACCAGGACAGAGGATGAGGAGGAGCAGGTGAGTGTGGCTGCATCACTGACCCTGACGGTGTCCATTGAACCAGCAGGGTGGGTGCCTTCGACACCCAGGAATCTGACTTCTCCTCTGACAGCCTTTCAGCCAGTTCCATGCTCCAGCCTTCTGGGGCTGTCCTAGGCTCTCTTTTATGGGCCCCAAACTTTCCTCCCCTGGCTCAGTTGGCACTGTGGGTTCTTAGCACCACCTGAGGATCAGGCCGCCTGTTCGGGTTTCTTGCTCCACATTTAAACGGCTAGATATTGGCTTTAATGGCTCCGTGCCTCAGCTTCCCCAACTGTAAAGTGGGGATAATGGCACTGCTGTATGGGGCGGTGGGAAGGGGTGAGGATCCTTGTATTAAAGGTGGGATAAATGTCTTGGCTGGGAATGGGGAGCACCAGGAATCATTTGAGTGTGAATGATGGAGAGGGAAAATCTGGGTCTGGATGAGCTGTCTCTGCATGATGCTGCTGTTCTCCTCTCTCTGCAGATGGAGGCTCTGCAGAGGATTCAGGTGGCCCGTGTGTTTGATATCTATAAAATGCTGGATGTGTTGCAGGAGCTCCGGTGCAGCGTGTCGCAGCAGGTGGGGTTCTGATTCTCGTGCTCTGTGGCTGTGTGAAGATCACCCAGTCAGAGCGATGGGTTCCCCGGCTCAGGCCAGGCTTTGCTCACATGAGTACAAGTTTGCAAGTTCAGGCAGACGGTTCTGTTGACAGCAGGAATTCCATTTCCTTCATCCTGCCCCAGAGCTGCGGGTGACCACACATCCTGTGCTGGCCAGCCAGACTGACTGCCATTCTGTGTGGTACTTAGTGCCCTGTCCTCACTCGCGCTGTGCTTTACTCCGCAGGTCATGAGTAACTTTGGGCCGGTGAAGGCACTGGTGGTCGATTCCGTCTCGGCTGTCATTTACCCGCTCCTCGGAGGCAGACAGGTGGAGGGTGAGTGAGGGGTGCCGCGGAGAAAGCAGTTTGAGCATTTACAATGGGGCAAAGAAATGCTGTGGCTTTCTGTCAAGCGGATGGACAGGGAGACTTCCACCATCTCCTCCTTTGCCCCAATGAGAATCCCATCTCTTACAAATCATCCAGAGAACAAATGGGGATTGAAATAGACGTGTGGGGCACACCGTGCCCCGTGGAACAGGGAAATCTGCTGCTTCTATTTCTTCTGGGTTTAATTACCTGCAGAACTTCCAGCTGGGATTGAGAGCAGAGGAGGATGGGGAGAGGAAAACTTCGTTGGGTTTTTTATTATAGTACTGTGTGAGGGCATATGATGCCCTATCTGTTGAGTGTGCAATAGATACAATGCCCACACAGGAGGCCACCTAAAACTATACCATTCAGATACCGCCTTATTTGCCCCTGCCCAAATAAGCCTGAAAACCTAGCTGACTTCCTCCTCATCAGAGCTCTCTGGGGCTGCTGGAACCTCTACACATGTCACTAATTTCTAGTTAGCTGGGGGACAGGGGGTAGCAGGGATGGATCCTGCAAGCAGTTGATCCTGGAATGGGGCCGCCTCTGCTAAAAGACTTGACGTATGCCAGAGGGGAGCTCCTAATCGCTGCTGACTTGGACTGCACCTAAAAGTGAGGGATTCCACTACCTGTTGCTGATCCCCTAGGCCATTTGGCCTGTGATTATTGGAAGGTAGTAAGGAAAATGCCCCTGCCGGCTGTCTGGTGGCCTGAAACAAGCAGGAAACTTGCAGTAGTGTCTAGAGGACAAGTGTGCACACAGATCACAATCACAGCTAAGGCCTGATGGTGGTCTTGGCGGAGAGGCCAAGGGCTGAATGGGCCTTGGACAGCCCATGTGGCTTAGAGGGGGAAGGCCTAGTGGGTAGAGCAGGCAGCTGGGATCCAAGAACCCTTGGATCTATTCCCAGCTCTCCAACTGGCTTATGGGATGATCTGGCACAAGTTAGTGCCCTTCTGTAAAAAGGGAGTAATGATGCTGCCCCCTTTGTGGTGCCCTGCGAGAGCTAGTGCTGAGAAGCACTGTAGAAGAGTGGGGGGGGGGCGGATGGAGGGGAGAAGCTGGCACTCCTACAGCCTATGCTAGGTTTGTTCCCTGGATGCAAGGAATAGGAGTCGAGGACTGACAGTAAACACTAAGGTTACACAATACAGAGAGGTCACCTACCTACCTGCCTGCGTGAGAGGGCAGGAGTGGTGCAGAGAACTGATTGATTCCTGCAGAAGAGGGTCCTAGGTCTCCAACGAAGCAAGCCCCAAAACACCATTGTATCCTCATCCACAGGCTTGGCCCTCATGATGCAGCTGGCCAGGGACCTGAAGACGCTCGCCAGGGAACTTAGCATGGCTGTGGTGGTGAGTGTATCGGACGTGGCCCTTCTCTTCCTGAGTTGGGAGCGAGGGATCTTGTCTTCAACAGGATTTGGAGGCAAATGATTTGGACAGAGGTGACTCTGTTCAAGCTGCACAGGGCTGAGTCTCGGCACCTTGAGGCTTGTGAGATTGTGGCCTGGCACCTGTGGGTTTCCTGCATCAGTTAGGAAAGTAAACAAAATTGCTCCGGCACGTCTCTCATTGCAGATTAAGCACTGGAATGGCAGCAGGGCCATTCGTGACAATGCGCAAAGGAAGGAGTGGAATAAAACGCAGCGGAAGCAGTTTTTTGCGTCCATTAGCTCCCTGAGCGCCCCAGTTGTTCACTGCAAGAAACTGCCTAGTTCTTGCTGGTAACTGGCTGGAATTGATGAGCCGGATTGTTGTACCGCAGGTGACGAACCACGTGACCAGAGACGGCAGCAGCGGCCACCTCAAGCCAGCCCTGGGTCGCTCCTGGAGTTTTGTACCCAGCACGCGGGTGCTCTTGGAGAGCAGAGAAGGGACAGGGGGAAAAGCCAGCACCAATCGCGTTGCTTCCTTGATAAAATCACCCCGGCAGGTGAGACTTCGCTGGAGAGCCCATCTGGGGATGGCGAGGCTAGCTGGGGAGAAGGTGGTTTGGAGCAAAGGATTTGTAGGGCAGCGCTGTCCAAAAGCCCACATGAAAATGAGGGCCAGATGGTACTGGACATGAAATCAAATAGATGATTCCGGCCCCAAAGGTTTACGGTATTACAAAGATACTATAGGCACAGATGAGCCCTTAATTATGGATATTTAGGCTTGTCTATGAGTGGACATGGGGGAAGTTAATTCAAATTAACTAAGTATGAATTGGAAAGGGATTTAACCACATTGAAATCCCTGTGTGGATTTACTTAATTCACTTTGGAGATGAATTAAGATAAACTTCACTAAGGTCACTTGAATTCTGAATGACGCTGTTCACACAGATTTTAATAGGGTTTCACTAACCCAGTTGAAATTCACACTTTTAGTGAGTTTGGATTAATATTCCTAGATCCTCACTATAGACACACTGACATGTGAGTTTAAATTCATTTTGGCTTCTCTTACAGCCCACTGGGATTCAGGTGGAGCTGGACATCGGAAGCAGTGGGGAGTTGGAAAAGAAACCAGCTGCCTCTGGCGAGGGGTGCTGACGGAGAGTGAAAAGCAGATTACACTGCCCTCCGTAGTGGGCACCTGGGCAGATAATACACAGAAGAACCAGACATTAGCCAAGCCATTTTGGAGGCAAGGAGAGATGCTTTGAGTCCCAGTTGAACCAGGGCTGTTTCTTTTTGCCCCCTCCAACTGTGGACTTGGACAAGAGAGGTTTGGGGTTCTCAAGAAACCTCAAGGGAAATTTTTTGTGACTCAAAGAGGTGCGGTCTGTGGCTGTAGGACTTCTCCAGAGAGCCTTAAAACCACAGGCCCTTTGTCTCCAGACATGATGGGATCAGCTGGCATTTGGCAGAACCCTTTGACTGGTAATTGTATGGACTGTGGAAATGGCACAGTTGGTCACACGTGTGTGGCTTGATTCCAGAATCCCTGGCTCTCAAGTGAGGGCCCCCGGATCTCAAAGAATTCGTGCGACTGTAGCAACGGTTGGTTTGAGTCCTGTTTTAGCTCCAAAGGGCAATCACTACAATAGTGTTCAGACCTGGCACCTGCTCTGCTTAGTCCACAGCAGGCCTAGGGTGGACACAGGCTGCTCAAGGAAAAATCACATCTGTTCTCAAACATGTACGGTACCGTCCTTGCTGCCCAGAGTAATGGGTCAGATAGGTGAGGTCAGTAATATTTTGGTGTACATTGCATAAAGATATAGAACCAGCTTGGGCCAGATCTGCAGCTGGTACAAATTGGTATTGCTCTTGCCTTACACCAGTGGAGGATCTGGTCCTGTTTACACATTGAGTTGATGTATTTGGCATCACTGGCTGTAGTTAGCTTCCTTTTGACTCTTTGTAAAATTATTTTAAGGAATATTTTGCTTGGAAAAAACAAGAACTTTGTATTTTAATGAGGTTATTCTTTCGACTCCTGAATGTGATTGAAATTTCAGGTGAGGATAGATGACTAAGTCCTTGCCTGAACTCAGGGAATTGTATAGAAAAACAGCCATTGGATTCAGCAGAAACTGTCTGCACCCATGGGAACATGAGTGTAGACAAGGCTCTGGTGTCCAGATGCTTTTCACTAGTGCCTCAATGTACAGGGTAGTTATTTCCAACCACCACTCCAAGGTAAATATAAGATGACTAAAACTAATCATAAAAAATTCTTCAAGATTACCACATTCCCTTTTGTTAAGCCAAAAGCAGAAATAAGACTATACGTGAATTGATAGTTTATTTAGGTAATGAAATACATTAGTAAATAAGGAGTTACAGTCAGGGGATGACAGTCTGAGTTAAACTCATGAATTTAACATGGAATAGTAACTTGTCACGTAGGTACAATTAAAGGAGTCAACTGGTTTCATACATCAAAGTGTTTATTTTTTAGCAAAACCACCGTAGTACAGAACAGCATTAAGTGACCCATATACATTTTTTATTACAGGTCATTGTTCAACACTTCCTTGGGGAAAACTTCTACTTCTGCCAATGAGTATACTTTAAAAAGTGCAGTAAGGCTTAAGGGATCCCCAAAAAGTGCAGAAATGCCAAACACTTGAAAGTCTCTGGCAAAACCTTCATTGTGCTGCGTCACCTTCATCCCAGCTTTTAGAATTAGGAATGACCGCAGGAACTGATGGACCCAGATGGGGCTTGGATCCCCATTAAAACTCACTGCTTTCAAACACCTACCCTAAACTACTTTTCACACCAACACAATTGCACCGAGCAGGCAATCTCAACTCTGCCCTCTTAAGTACGTCTAACAATGTACATATACACAAAAATCTACAATTTGCAACAACTCACACTAAACCAAACCCTGAAAAATAGCCATAATCACAGAATACTGCACCTCCACACAAATACTAACCCTTAGCGGAAAAAGAAACAGCCACAGCACAGCCTCCTAATTCAATAAGCATAAAAACCTATTAAAACACCACTATTCCCACATCCACAACTACCAAAAAACACTCTACCTTCCGCCACAACAGCGGCAAAGTTAAAATTGGATGTATGGCACATCTTGGTTGGTGCGAGCAGTAAAGAGGTAAGATGTTTGAAAGTTGTGAGCTGGGACCGTGCCACTGGCCAGAGTAACAATTGTCTGCTTCTTTTCAAAGACAGGTGAGAGAGACAGAGCTTTAAAAATATTAAGTTAGGAGATAGCTGCAGTAAATGTTAATCTTTTCAACCATAACTTTTTCTTCCCTCACACCCAAAAGGTACAGCAAATCCATCTTTCCCTTCAGTTACAGCTTTGTACTTAAGTAGAAAACGAGGATTTATTAAAAATAATGAGCTAGGCTCCTATAGTGCTTCTGTGTTATCAATTTACAATTATTCCTTGGTACCGAGTAACATATGTTGGTAAAAAGAAAGTACATAAAAGCACGAGTCGTAAACCTAGGGCATTGTCACACAATAAAAATCGTTTTCTAAGATGTGCATAACTGTTTTACATAAAATCAGGTAATGACCTTGGTCGAAATATACAGTGTAAAGACGTGGTTACATATACACATGAAATCACTGATATGCAAAGAAGCCAGGTCACCTGACAATTTCTCACTGGCACGAGGTACAAAGTTAGTTTAATTTGATGTACAGTCATGGTACTGTTTGACTATTACAGATGGGTTTCCTGAGGGGCTGGGAGAATAGTGAAGAGCATGTCTACTGGAAAAGTTCTTCCAACCCTTGGCCCCACTCTGTTTTCTTCTCTCCATTTCACATAGCTTTTTTTTTCCTGCTCTCATCAACACTGGATGAAAGTAAAACTGTGTGTACTGAACAGAAGCCTAAATCATCAAGCAATGATATGAAAATGACTCCTGAAAGAGAAAAAGTTTCATGAATTAAATAAAACACACATGTAGATCATGCTTCTCTACTAACATATTAGTAACAGCTTCAGAGTTTGTTCTATGCTGCTTATTAATTTGACAGATGAAAGATGTTGGCACTTATTCAGTTTCTCCTTCCACTTCACTTACATCACATGGGGCTGGAGAGGGCAGAAACCTGAGGAAGAAAAAAATATTTAAAGCCGTGTTGATTACTTTACACAACAAATATTTAATATTATTTAGGCAAATTTATTGATATACTATGCTAGGTGAATTTATGATCATTCTGTGACTTTATAGCAGATTTACTTGTGAAGTAGCTCACACAATTATACCTTTCCTAACAACATCTCTTAAAAGTGTAAAGAAAAATACATTTTAAAATAGACAAAAAGATAAGGTTTGGTTACTGAAAAAAAGACTGACTTTCAAAGTGTCGGTTTGTTTCAAGCTCTGGAATCCAACAATAAAGGGGAGAGAAGTTAGGAATAAACTATGAAGAAGATATATATTTGCAGACAAAACTGCCTCCAATGTAAAAGGGCAGAGGGACTATGAGTGTATTTAAAGAAAAGGAATTCCTGCTAGCTCACTAAAATAGCACATAAAAGGAAAAGCAAAAAGGCACAGAAAACTTAACAAATTAACCCAATATAAAAACCATTCGCTAAAGTACCCAGGGAAAAGTATAAAAAAAGAGCAGTTTAAAAGTCTTCGGACAAAAATCAGCAGAAAATAGGTGATCAAGAGCAGCATGAAATAAACAGATACAGCCACGAAATTAAGAGAAAAAGGAAATCTGTACATACTGACTTAGTTCAAAATTGCCAAGGGACCATCGCTTTGTGAGCTTACCGGCAAGGGCAGTAGGCTGCGGCCTCTCCAAGAGCACACTCCGCAGGGCAGGAAGCCGAAGACTTGGCTGCAGAATCCCAGGCAAGTTGCAGGCGCGGTGTGAAGGCCGGGACTCTGGACGCAGTTTCAAGGGGCACCACAAATAGCGTCTGATGAGACCCGTCCCCTGGTTACAGGGTGCTCAGGCAGACTCCTGGCTGCATCAGGCCTAGCGCCAAGAGACTGGATGGCAAAGACCCGATCCCTGATTACAGGGCGGCCACTTGCATCGCACTGGGAACTAAGTAGGACGGCAAGAGCCCCAAAGGGCCTGGGAGACTCAGACCCTCGTTACAGGGCGGCCGAGATGCCCACGTTACTGCCATGGCACTAATTGCCCAGATCCCACTAGAGAGATGCAACCCGGACCCTGATTACAGGGCGGTCACTGGGGTTCGCCAAAGACCGTAACCTGATTACAGGAAGGTCAACTCCTCGAAGGATGAAAGGCTCAGTATGCCCCAGACAGTAGCTACTTGTGACTTGTCCCCTAATTACAGGGGTGTCACGCTGGCTAGTGGGCCAGAGTACAAAATAGGAGCAAAAGAGCAAGTGGGGAAGGACCAGGACCCTCCTTACAGGGCGGTCACCTTGCTCAAACAACTAGACGACCCCATGTCCCTCGAAAGCGAGGGGGTGGGGACATGGACCCTGATTACAGGGCGGTCGCTCTCACTACCCAGCTATCGGAGCCGTGTCAAAAGGAGAAATCAGAACAGACCTGGACCCTGCTTACAGGGCGGTCGCTCTCACTAGCCAGCTATCGGAGCAGTGTCA